>JACEGR010001266.1:0-178692 GCA_014170235.1 Listronotus bonariensis
AAATGCTTTTGCTTCTAGGTATGAGCAAATGCTTTTGCTATATTTTTATATCATGAGCATTTGCTTATACTTATAAGCAAAAGCATTTACTTTAAATTTTATAAGTATAAGCATTTGCTTCTTTTTATTTATATGACCCATTATTTTAGCCATTAGTTAAATAAGCCATATGAATAAAAAGAAGCAAATGCTTTTGCTTACACTTATAAATATGTATTTGAAATTTTCCGAATTATTCGAAATTTTTGAAATAATTAGTTTTTTTTTTTGAATAAAATTTTAATATTTGATTTGGAACGAATAATTCGGAAGTTGGGGGCCTCGGGCACTGCCTTGTCTAGTCCTATAGTAGCTACGCCACTGTTCGTATTGCTGATATTGGCTCATCCAGAAGACCCTTTTGAATCAAATTAACTGAGAAAGTGTCCATTAGTGCTAATTTCTTTGCTCAACTTTGTTAAGTAAGGACCTAATAGCAGCACACTCACTGGTGAAATATTGATTTTTATTAAGCTTTTGGACGCATAAATAATAATTGTTAGCTGCAATCTGGTATGTGCACACAAAATTCAAAAATAATTTTACAGTTAGTTACCCGCACTCAATTAAATCGAACTTCGCCGTCAAATAATACGAAAACCTATTTTTATAGTTTTATCTAGGATTAAAGTAAACAAGTAATTGCACAGTAGGTACGCAGTGGTTAAAAAGATCAGCAGGGGGATCACAACATTCGGTCGAGTTTACCAGTTGTTATTGTAAATGTCATTTACGAAATTGATAAGTAACAACCTTTCATACAATTAAAATATTTTGCCGGCAAAATTTTCTCTCTTATGATGATATACCGGGTGATGTATCGCCGGGCGGGACATAGGAAATCCCATGTAATTTTTAATGGTGTCAATTATTGGCTCCCCTAATTATTTTACAGAAAATTCTATTGAAGTTTTTTGAAGAGCATGCAAATCTACGTACATGGTAAAAATTTTAGATTTTTCGGTTAACCCGTTTGCTAGTTAGATGCTAATATATTTTTAAAAATTGTTACATTATTATCGCTTCATATTTTTATTCAACAATAAAAATACCAGTTAGCGTGACATTACGTTGTCATTTTGAAATTAAGTGCTTTATTATTATCAAAAAATAGTACAGCGAAGAGATTAAGGTTGTATTTATACAAACGTATTAGGATAAGTTAAACTAAGCTAGAGTAACAAATTTCAAGAACTTATGACATTTATAATATTCACATGCTTCAATAAATTATTAATATTCTTACAATAACTAATATGTTGGAAATAAACTTAAGATTTAAGAAAATTTTCAAATATTCCTCCATTGACTGCTAGACAATAACCCAGACGTTATTAAAATTGTCTTCATACATTGGCTAACGGGGTAAATTGAAATTTTATTGCATTCTGCAGGGATAGCATTTTTTAACTCATCTAAATTACAGTAATTTTTATCCTTGTATATCATGCTTTTTAAATGGCCCCAGAGGAAGAAGTCATTTGGCGAAATATCAGGAGACCTGGCTGGCCAATTTATGGTGTGATGTAGGCCAATAACATTTCCATTGTGTAAATATTCCCGAACAGCCAGGGTTTTATGTGCCGGGCAGCCATCCATTTGGTATCAAATTTTCTGATTTTCCCTGGATACATCATTTAAAGCGGGTAAAATTAGTTTTTCGAGTAGTTCAAAATAAAATTCTGCATTCAAATTTTGATTAAGAAAAAGGGTCAATAATAATATGTTGTCCGAAAATCCCCGCCCAAACATTTACTTTCTGTGGATATTGCGTTCTCGTTTCGAAAAATCTGTGTTGGTTTTCTTTGCTCCAGTATCGGTAATTTTGTTGATTGGGTTCATTGTTTTACGTAAATGTGCACTCATCAGTAAAACAAATATTTCTTAAAAATTCCTTGTCCATGTTTGCCCTTTCCATCATGTCAAAACAAAATCCCTGCATTCATCCCCATCCCTTAGCTCTTGATTTCTTTCATCTTTGTATGAAATGTATTTATGCCGTTTCAATCCGGAGCACTGTTGATTGATGTTTTCCTATGATATCCTGAAGTTTCCTTGTACTTACCTTCCCTTCATTTTCTTCCACGTGCAATAATATTTCCAAGTCTCTATCATCTCTTACATTTTCCTCTCTTTGATACGCCCTAGCTTCACATCTGCAGTTATTTATCACTGTGACTTTGGTCATATTTTTTAATAGTCTTATCGACAGTTGATTTTCCGGGTATCGGTCTATTCGGATACTGAGCAGCGAACATGTCTGACACCTTTTGGTAACTATTTCCTTGATAGTACCATTTAATCATCAATACTTTTTCTTCAGTAGTATAACTCATGGTTAATCTTTTCGCTCTACGATTTTTTGATAATAATAAAGCACTAAATTTCAAAATGACAACGTTATGTCACGCTAACTAATATTTTTATTGTTGTTCATAAATATGAGGCGATAATAATGTAACAATTTTTAAAAATATATTAGCATCTAACTAGCAAACGAGTTAACCGAACAATATCAAGTTTTTACCATGGACGTAGATTTGCATGCTCTTTAATAAACTTCAATAGAATATTTCTCTAAAATAATTAGGGGTGCCAATAATTGACCCCATTGAAAATTACATGGGATTTCCTATGTCCCGCCCGGCGATGCATCACTCGGTATACCAAAATTAATTAATTAAATAATAATGATAATAAAAATTTATGACCAGATATACATAGAGTTTGGTAAAAAAAATTTATAGCAGAATATAATGTGTGTATTTTTGGGATATTAATATTTTTGTTTTGTTTCAGTGATGACTCCACCCCTGGTGCAATTCGCATACCTGGAATCGCGACCGATCTCGAAACATTAAAAAATAACGGTTCAGCCGAAGAAAGTCAAGAGTGTCAGATGAAGAGGTACCTGCTCTGCCCGGGTATGTGTCGAATTGAGGTACTTAAGAAGTTTGTCAGAAATAAGTACAATGTGGATACCAGCCAGTTTTTTGTAAGTTTATTATTATTATACCTACTTTTTAAGTCTTTTATTTTTATTAGTATCTTTAAAAATTATTTTGCGTTTTATTATAAGCATAAATTATAATTTTTCGCATTACTGCAACCTTAAAATCACATCTGGTTTAACCGGAAGTAAAATCAACTCTCCTGTTATACAGTGACCGCCAAAGAGTTGGACACAAACATATGGAAAAAAACGTTTTTTTTTGCCAATCACCTCTGCTTATCAAGTAACCTAAAATTCAATATTGACATCCGGCTTATGGGCGTCGGTTATGGAGATAATTAAAAAAAATAATACGATATCAAAAAGTGAGGTTAGTTGGCTCGATATCTAACGAATAGTATTTGAAAAGGGTCTTTGGAATTAAATTTAAGGCGATGTGCTAAATTTAAAATAAAATTTTATAATAAAAAACATTTTTTCCAAATATAAACTAATCTTAATTTTGTCTTTAAAATGAGCGAGATAAAAAAGGCGTTGCTTACCAGAACTAACCATTCGTAAGTGTGTATTAGTCTTGGGTTTAATTAAGGAATTAAAAAAAAGGTGTTGCTTACTAGCACTAACCATTTGTAAGTGTACAGGGTGGGCCAAATTCGACGCTTTTAATAGGAAACTCATATTTCTGTATATCTTACAAAAACTGACCTCCATTTGCGAGGCTCAAATTTTAAACCGAATTAACTAGTGAAAACCGCAATTCGCTATCTTGCGTCGTTTACTCGCTACAGCGTGTTTCTTAATTTCTTGTGTTTTCTTTTATCTTTTATAACTTTTTTATTTTTAAATATTTTTTAAATCTGTAAAAACATTTCTGCAGCAACTTTTTATGCAGATTGCGGATATGATTTTAGTTTTTTTCTAGGGTGACACATTTTTGACCTATTTATTTATTTTTGGAAATTTTAAATATTATATAAATTTTTTCACAAAAAAATTACCGTTTCAAAAATGTGTTACACTTTATATTTCTTTTCAGCCGTTTTGGAGATTTTCCATATTTTATCATTTATGACTGATATTGGTTAGATAGTAGGCCATGAAAAACGTAATTAGGTTTTACTTTAAACAATCTTATTATAGGTAGCTTTTGTTTTTTATGGACTGCAATGACGGGAAACAATTTTTATTATTAATTTAATAACTTTAATAATACAAAAAGGGTAAAAAATAATCCTATGTTTTGGTATTTTAAATTATTTTGTTAATTTTTTGCCCTAGGAACTTTTTAATCAGATTTTATTAAAACGTTAATATTTAATGTAACAAACATTATTTTTATATTTTAGTAAATTGACCATGGAAACAAATGCCCGCTTTTAGCTAAAAGGATTAAATTTAGCTTGTGTTTGTTTTTCATGACCATATTTTACTCACCTATATACAAAATATTATGGTTGTTTTTTACATTAAATATTACGTATTAAGAAAACCTGATCAAAATGTTTTTAGGGCAAAATATTTAAAAAATAATTTAAAATGCTTATAAAATAGGATTATTTTTACCCTTATTTGCGTTATTAAATTATTAATAAAAAATGGTTTCCCTTCATTGCAGTTCATAAAAACACAAAGGTATAAGATGATTGTTTAAAGTAAAACCTAATTACTTTTTCATGGCCTACTATCTAACCAATATCAGTCATAAATGACAAAATATGCAATATCTCAGAAACGGCTGAGAAGAAGTATAAAGTAAAAGAGTTTTTAAAAATACCTATGTCATAACTGGGTGTTTTAAATTGGCAAAGGGGAAAATAAGGGTCATTATTACTGCTTTGAAAAAGTATTTTTAGTGATTGGACAGTGGACTGTGGAAACCAAAAAGTTACAAACTAATTTCCTCTCACAGACACTGACATTTTTTTAGGTAAATGGCTGACATTCAATAATTTTATATTTTAATGTAGACAAAAGCAAATTTTATATAAAAGCACTTCAATTTTATTTTTATTTTAAATTCTATTCTAAAATCCTTTTTCAATAAGATTGCAGAACATACAGTTAGTTCATTATTAAGTTGGCGACCATAGATCATTTATTTAGGACGTCGGAATCACGGAATTCGTGAATACATTATCATTAAAGGGAAATTTTTATGAGTTTTGTTTGGCAAGGGGTAAAGTGTATTGTTGTAAAGGATTAAAAAGTGAAAATAAGTTAAAAAAAGTTTTGATGCCAAACTCGTTTAACTGACTTATGTCAAAAATGTCAAAAATTCTAAAAGGGTTTTTTGCTGTTATTTATAAAGAAATAAATTAAATTTCTACATATTTGGGTTTCTTGTTCTCTATACTACTTGTTCGTACGAGTGGTCCTAAGACTTATTCGATATAACACCTAGTCCTAAATTTCACTGATGATGCCAAACGGTTCTAAATAATTACTCTCTAACTTTGTGAATCAGAGTTAAAACGCCAAATATCAGAAATGTTATTTTTGCATTTACATATATAGAAATATTTTATTTCTAATTTTTAATAAGTCATGAAAAAATCCTCAAAATTGTTTCTGCATAACATTCTTAAAATCATTCCTTGACACTAAAAGAATATTTATTATCTGTTACAAAGTTAAATAAAATAAAAACTTTAAAATATGGAAACTATAACTTTTATGCAGTTAAAATAACTATTACCTTAATCCTTAATGTATAAGTTATTATTAAACTATTTTAAAACTTTTTCATTGTTACAGATTGACATTTTGTACAAGAGAGTTCCACTTCCAGATCATTACACCCTTATTGACATCGCATATATCTATTCATGGCAAAGAGTAAGTAACCTTATTTTTAATACGGCTTTAAAAGACTTATTATATTTTATAAAATTTATTAATATATTTTTCTTTTGTTACAGAATGAACTCATGAAGTATTTTTTCGAATTATTGATCGGAATAAAGCCAATCGGTCAGACAGTCCGCTTAATATCACACCACAGTTTTTACCTCGACATTTTCGCAGAACCAAAAGCAATGGAGAGAAAATCATGTATTGCATCAAGAAGAAAAGACACTTCAGTGGACAGAAAGTCTCACAGAAAATCAGTTGGCAAAATTAGTAATGGTGCAGCAAAAAAATTCTAGTCAGGAAGAAATTAAGAAGCATGTTAAAGTTTGTGATAAGAAAAGTAGTGATAATGAACACTCTGAAGTTATGTCGGAAAATATCAGTAACACTGATGAGACAGTAGTTAGTGACAATAGTGAAAGGACTAAAGGTAGTGATAATGTCAAAGTCGAATCTTTAGAAACGCGTACTGATAAAACAGTTAAAAGTGAACCATGTAAAGAACTATGTAATAATAAAGAAATTAATTTGATTGAGACTGACAAAAGACTTACAGGTGAGAGGTATCAAAGGGTAGATGAAAAGGTGGACAATATGGCGGTAGAAGCTTTAAAAGTAAAGGTGAATGAGAAGGACAGTGTTATAGTTAGTGATGAGATGTTAGGTAAAGAAAATGTAAGAGATAATGGTGAAGTTCCTAGAATCAAACTTAGTGATCCATCTAAAGAAAAACAAGCTGTTAAAAAACCTGATATAAGAGCAAGCCAAAATAATGACAATATTAATTTTATATCCAAAGCTGAAAGTCAAGAGCATAATTCAAAAACTGAGCCAATAAAGACTGAAATTAAAATTGAACCACCAATTATTCCTGCTATTAAACAGGAACCATTGGGTCTTGAAACTTATCCTGAAAAGACTGAGGGCAAACTTATTCTTAAAGTGTCAAAAGATCTTTTAGGAGATCCTAATGTAGCAACTTCTACAACGCAAAACTTTACAATACCGGTTACTAAAAGTTACACAAGTATAACTTTAAATCGGAGTGAAAACGTTGAGATAATCACGAAGATTGAACCGGTTTCAAATAAAGATGGTAAACCAATCGGACATCATATTATTAAACAAACTATTAAGAAAGGCCCAAAACTGAAGTCGAATAGTCCTAAGGTGGCTGGTAAGGTTAGCCAAGTTACCATTCCCAGACTGGTTATATCGAAAAAAACTGTAAAGAAGAGGTCATCACCTAAACGTGTTATCAAATTATCGGTCAATGGAAGTCAGCCTAGTTTTAGCAATAGTGAATCCGCTAGTACTAAGGAAGTTCAACAAAACTCTCTTCCGCCAGATAATGATCAAAGGTCACCATTAAATGCGGTTGTTGATGATGAAGACGAAAAGTCAAAATTCCTTAAATGTGTGGAACTTACGCCTACAAGCAGTTTGCAAATTAAAAAGAGTCAGGCCAGCCTTTCGTGCCACTTATTCCTCAACCGAAGAAGCAAATAATTATTTCTAAACCACCTGGGGGTCAAAAAAGAAAAAGTAGTAGTCCCCTGAAAAACTCCAAGGCCAAAGTGACTAAGTTAGAAAGTAAGAAATCAGTCAAAATAATTTTACAAGAGAAACCATCTTCCCAGATAACATGTACCACCTTATCTGGAAGTCAGCAAGACCTTAAACGGGATAATGGTTTACAGTCATTAATCAGTAGTTGTAAGATACCCTCCTCACTGTCCATCACGATTAAAGAAAGTTCTGACGGCGACAGTTTACCACCTGTAGCTCCACCGGTGAAAAACTTTATAGAAATACTGAAGCTTCCTGATGAATCTCCAAGTTCTGTTGATAAAGAAAAAGTCCAAAGTTCTGAAAATATGCCCAAGGAACTGACACAATTAGAAATAAGTAAATTCTGTGATAATGACAGCGAGCAAAAAGTGGACCAGGACCTTTCTGAAATCGCCAAGAGTCTTACAGAAAAAATACCCATGTCAACGACAGTTTCGCAAATCATTGGACCAAAGCAGCAATTTCAGATACCTATTAAAACAAATATCCCTCAGCAATTTCAGATTCAGCCGGCACCTGTACCTGAATTAAATAAAGTGAGTAATATGTCTGTGGGTTCAAAAGATAATTTAGTGAAACTCAACCCTCGATCACCGCAGACTTTTCAAAAGATTTTTGAAGAATCTCTTAAAAAACCTTCCGAAGGTCTGAAATCATCGGCGGTTGAAGTAACCTTACCGGATCAAAATGTTACTCCAAGTACCAGCAAAAGAAATATTTTGGAAATTGCATCCCAGCTTTTTAAGAAAACAAAGCTTGAACAAGAAAAGAACGAACCGGATGCGAAGAAGGAAGAATTAGCTCTTCCCAAAGTGCCAATTCCTCGTCTGCCAAACCCAAGGGCACCAAAGTCCGTTTTAAAGAAGTTTGAACCTGAACAAATAAACAAGTTGGTACCACAAACTGTTGCCAGTTTACACTCGTCTAGTCTTGGCATGAACTATACGGTTTCAGTTGGCCAACAGAGTCCTTCTAAAACAACAAAAGCAAATGGTATAGTATCGCCAGTTAAAGCTGAGTCTGTACCACAAATTCCTGAATGTAAACCTTCTGTGTCACCTATAAATGAATTAAAATCAATTACAACAGACTTTAAGGTGCCGTCGATAAGCGTTGGGTCGCCAAAATTACCTGATGTTTCTAGTTCTAGTTCTTTATCTCCTCGTCCAAAAACGCCGTCACCCAAACATTCTCCTAAGTCATCTCCTCTTGTAAAGCATATGTATGCACCCACAGTTCCAGTTTTTAACCAGAAAATGCTTTCGCCGATAAATCGCTTTGCAAGTTTGTCGCCAAAGCCACTAAATATTACCAAGTCATCAAGTACGTCACCAAGGCTTCCTAGTTTGTCACCTAGGCTTCCTAGTTTGTCACCTAAACCACCAACTATTTCTCCTAAGCCTCCAACAACGGTTTCTTCGACAAAAACCCCTCAAGCTTCACCAAACTCGTCAATGACCAATGGAAATTCTTCATCGTTGAGTCCAAATGAGATCCTTGAAAAGTACAACATTCAAAATCTTGCGCAGATCACGGCAAATTTTAACTTAAACCCATCGGTAGTGGCCAGCAATCAACTAGCAGCATTTCAGCATGCCATGATTTTAAAGCATTTCGAAATGCAAAATAGGCATAATTGGTTAAATAGAAACCAGGAGCCCCTTTTGCAATATGAGAAATATTTGCAGAATCTAAATCGCGGACTTAATGGTTCCCCAAGCAATTTGTGAAAGTTAAAAATAGCTGGCTAGGTGTAATACCGGTGAACAGGGTCATATTTGTATCACAAAAATGTAGAGCTAAATCTAAATTGATTTTATAATAATTTTTAGTACATTTTTATACATTAGGTATGTAAATTAAGACATGGATATAATATTTCTTGTGCAAGGCACTGTGAAATCTGTACAGGGTTGTATTTTACGATTTTCTGTTTAATTTTGTTTCTGTAAACCTCTTATTATTTTATTGTTGTATATACTGGCTTTGCAGAAAATGTCGTAAGTATATTATTTTTATTATTGATTTGATATTGAGCAAGCTATGTTTATAAAAGGAATGCAAATTTTACCGGAATATATTATTTTGAGTATCTGTTAATAATATAACGAAGTTTGAATATTCAAATAATAAATCCGTTTTAAACCACAGTTTTATTAAAATAATTTCTTGTGAATAGAGGGAGCATATTTCAAAAATTTTACTTTTACAACATTCAATTTGCCTTTTTTTCTATTACTTAAACAATAAAGAATGTAAAAAAATAGATAAACTTAAATTTTCAAAATACGATAATTGTTGAAACACTGTATCACATGTTAAGAGTTTAACTCTGCTATGAATATGCCATATCGTTACCGTAATTCGAAAACCTCGTATCTTTATAATCCAAAATTTTACAGGAGAAAGAAACTTTTTGTAACTTACTTTTGTTCATTGTCAGATTAGTGGATAGTGCAAAAAGCTAGATTTTAATCAGGCCTGAGATACGAGGTTTGCGAATTAGAGTAACGATATTAGGCCTGTTCGCAGAGAAATCACAAACCAGTAAGCGCCAATCGGGTCAGGTGACCGGTTTCCAACTGGTCACCTGACGTATTTGTAAATTCCGATTGGCGCTATTTAGGTCTAATAGTACGGGATCCATGTTAGAAACGACCGTGAAACATCTAACTAGATAAAAATTATTATTTTTTCAAATATATTATTATTATGATACACCCCGTATAGTGTAATTTTACATGTGGTGGCGCCTTTTCGTTGACCTTGCAGGGTATAGCAAAAACAGAGAGCAAAAGAGATGGAAGAAATCTGATTGCGCAATCTCGATTTAAATTTTTGAAACAAAGTCAATGATGACAGTAAATCATGGCTAACTTGATTCATTTTGAAGATACAGAGTGCTTTTTAAATTTTGTCAATTTTGCCAGGCAGTCGTAACTTGCTTAATGTTAGGAATAAAAAAATGTAAATAGAAACGTTTAGGGATTTTAACGAAGAATTTAGTGGTTTACCTATATTTTTTTCCATTGACTTTTATTTTTAGGTTATAACACATAGTTGGTTTTTTTAACGAAAAACCCTGTATATTTTATCACCAATAGAACGGCTGCTTTTAAGTCCGTAAAAAAATACCACATTTGATATTTAATTTTCGGAAATATAGCCATCGTTAGAGTTCGATAATAAAATGACATTTTTAAATTAAATACTCTGTATATTTTGTCACGATTAAAGACATTTTAAAGACCTTTAAGAATTTATCACATTTTAAATAATTTTCTTTAAGAGTCTCGGAAATATAAGCTTCCAATACTAATAATAAATGTATCAAATGTGGTATTTTGTTAAACCTCTTTAAAATATCTCTCAACGGTATTATAATATACAGGGTGTATCGTTAAAAAATCCCGATGATGATCATATTTCCGACACTAATAAAAATAAATTTATCAAATGTAGCATTTTTAAGAAGACCTTTTAACGGAAGATAAAATATACAGGGTGTTCCATTAAATAAAAACAACTTTGTGTTATAACTTTAAATTAAAAGTTAATGTAAAAAATATATATGTACGCCACTAAATTTAATGTAAAAATACCTTAAACTTTTCTATTTACATGTTTTTTCTATCTCTAATATTGAAAATTTAAATCGAGATTGTGCAATCAGTTTTGTTCTATCTCTTTTAGTTTTTCCTATAGCCTGCAAGCTTAATGAAAACACGCCACCCTGTACGTGTCTATGTTAATTAACAAAATGTATATTTTTAAAAGATGTAGTACGTATTTAAAAATTAGATTAATTTATAAAATTTGAGAGCAAAAATTACATAATACTTCTGTCATATAAAGAAAAAAAATGACGTTATATGGGGTGTGTTAAATGTTTTTACTTTTTAAATTAATTTTATCCTTTATCATAACTTTGTTATTTGACTTAGGTATTTTTGATTACTTATTATATGATTTTATATTTGATAAAAAATGACTTTTATGCGGTGTCGCAGATGGATGAAGGTCTGGTTTTAATTAAGACGTTAGACTATAATACCTTCTTTAATTAAGGACCAGTTACATTATTCATAATCAGTGGCATAGCTACCGTGGGGCTAACTACAGTACCCCGAGGCCTCCAAGCTACTACTACTACTACTACTACTAGAACTAGTGAAAATTTCTTTCACATTCGGAATATAGGTATAAGCAAAGAATATAATAGCTGCCGCTGCCGCTGCCGCAATAGAAGTCCAGTTCACCTGAATTACAAACGATTTATCTCCACGCTCTTATATGGACAGCTTCAGAGTCTACATAAGCGGGCTTATGAGAGGGCTTCGATTTTTGGCGCCAATTTTGTTACAAGTGTCCGTAATTATATTGCGGTAGCTACTTTTTTCTTTGGTATAAGTAAATCCGATTCTGGATCTTGGTTTATGGGTTCTTTACAGGACTGTATTTTTAAAAGGTAACAAATAGATATTTTCTTTTATTTTTATAAATAATAATATATATTATAATAATATTTGGGCCCCTAATTTTTTTCGCCCCAAGGCCTTTGGTTATCTATATGTAGCCATGTCACTGTTCATAATGTTATACTGGTCGCATCTTATCATATTTTATGCTGCCGCCACACATTGGGCGAACTTGTGGCCGAACTATTTGTCGAAACATTTGGCAAACTATTTGTAAGCAAGCGGACTTGAGAAAAGTTGGGCCAATCAAGACGAATGTAAACGAACTACCCGTCCTCACATTGGTTGTTTGCCAAAGTTTTTCGTAGTTGGCCCAATGTCTGGCGGCGGCATTAGTATAACATTCCAACTCTTTCTTTGTCAAATTTGTTGTCTTTAAATTACGATAAAACAAATGAAAGGAATCTCAGGTTTTGTATAAATCCTGTAGTTGGTAGAAAAAGTTAATGTATTAATATTTATACATCGGTGTAATATTGTATCAGCTAAATTAGAGATATGAAATGTATGAAATGAGAGAAAAAAGTGGTACAAGCGACATTTAGAAAATAATAAGTAACAATTTGAAAATGCGCCATTTAAGCCAAAGGTTAATTGCTAATAATAATATCCTAAAAATATTAAAACCCATAATAATAAATAACAATTAGATCATTAAAAATAATAATATAAATTAAGTATAAATATAAATAAATGATTGTTGCACTTACTTCTTATTTTAACATGATTCTTGTAAAGATGGGTCCAAATTTAATTTATTCTGAAAGCGATGCCGCCAAGTACACAAAACATGATAAAGTAAAAAAACCCTTTTGTGAACAATGATTTATTGCAACAAAAAATATTTAACCTGACGAGTTTCTAGTACCACGCCACGTGCCACCGGTTTTATAGTAGGCAGAGGCGAAATAATATAATGTTTTGTAAGTAGGTGATACGTGTTTTAGCAATTTATTTTTATTATTTATCTAAAAATATGTAATCAGGCTCTGTCCGAGGCTATGTTCATTCGAAAAAGGTTTATTTACTTTATCATTTTTTTGTGTACTTGGCGGCATCGCTTTTAGAATGAATTAAATATGGGCCCATCTATGCCACGTTTCCACTGACCCCCTCAAATGTAGGTGATAATTTTAACACATTAACCTACAGTTTATTTTTTATTTTATCTTTACCACTTGACTTTGTCCTAATCTATCAGGAACAAAAGAAGTACTAAAAGACCAAGAAATTCTTTTAATCTAAAAAATTTAAAAACATTTTTTAAAGAACAGCCAGTCTGAAAATGTTGATAAAACAACAGTAGATATTAATACAATTATTTTTATTTCTATATTTTTTTCTTACGCAACAAAAAAAAACATTTATAGACATAAAATAAAGACTGCAGTACGCCTTTTTTACTCACGAAAAAAAAACCCATTTCAAACAAAATATATAAAAAAAAATAATAAAAAATGTGGATTATTTGAGTTTCTGGGCTGGTATGTTTTAACGTGGGGGTCTTCATAGAAAATAAAAAACCTTTTTGACCATTTATACTGATTTTTACCATTTAATGAGTTGCCATCGCAAAATATTTTTTACTTTTCAGTTTATTCTCTATTTTCTTTGTCCTATTCGTAGGACCTCGATCTCTGAGTCAGTGTCATAATGGTATAGAGTCGACATCTTATTCGATATTACCCAAGACAATTATTGTAGTTTCACTATAGACTCCCAGAACCATGCTAAATTTTTGGTCATTCTTTGGACGCTGGCTTGGAGCGAGCGTCCAGGCTGATGACCAAAATTTAGCATTGTTCTGAGTGTCTATAGTGAAACTACAATTGTCTTTAATATTACCCACTACCATTAGAATCCACTTCTTACACTCATTTTAGTGAATTATCCCCATGATAGTAATTCCTAATATTTTCCTTTTTTGAAGGCCTTAGATGACAACCCATACGCAATTTATTAATGTAAAAATGTCAGAACTAAAAAATATATATATTTCAAAATTAGTACGTAAACACAGGCTACCGGTAAATTTGACCGGTGTCATACTTTAAATTTTAATATTTTGGTTACTTTAAGGTATACAACGTGTCCAAGATAATGAGGGCCAGTATGGACATCTTGGAAATGGGAAGAGATACGAAGTCGGTTAAGTGGAAACAAAGTTGAGGTTTTATTTGCCTCATAATATGCTGTTTAAAAAGTTTTAAAATATCCGAGAAAAACCCAAAAATTGGAAATTTCTTTTATGTTTTTCCTGGTCTTATTAATAATCGGATTTTAAAATAAATAACACTTTTTTCCATTGCCACTTTTTCTGGTCTATCCAATGGTAGAATTTTATTTAATATACGACGTTTCGTTTCCGTAGAACCATCATCAACTTTATTTTTTTAAATACGGTCCTAATATTCTAATATTAGAATTTAAAAGCTACTTTTAATACAAATTTAATGATGTATCACACATTAGGATTTAATCATAATACGATCTGTATTTTTAGAAATTTGAAAAAATAATTAACTTTGCCTTTTAAATTAATAAATTACTTTAATAAACCAATGATAACTTAACCAAAACCCCTTGTATCACTAACTTACATTTTTTAAATACGGTCCTTATATTTTAATATCTAAATTTCAAAGCCAATTTTATTTCGAATTGACATTATGGTTTAAGCGTGATACGGACCTGTATTTTATAGAATTTGGTTAAAATAGTAAACACTACATTTTAAACTAATACCTTACTCAAGTAAAAACCTAATAACCTAAAAATGCACAAATAATAAATGATCAAATGGTTTACTTATACAATAACAATTTTTATACGGAACTTGTTTTAGCTTTTTTCCAGTGAGGTAAATCTAACAAGCCAAACTTCTTTGATAATTTTTAGTTAGTAATTTATCTAAAATCTAATTAATAATTAAATTGACGGTGTAATATGATTAATTTGCGCATAATCATGCTTTCTGAGTTGTTTTGCATTTGCGGAGATTAAGGATTTTGGCATCATATCGTCAATGTTAAGTTAAAAAAATATTTACTATCAACTTAATTATTTATTTCCAAGGCTTTTTAATATTTGAGATAAAATACTAACTAAAAATTATCAAAGATGTTTGGCTTCTTGTTAGATTTACCTGACTAGAAAAAGCTAAAACAAGTTCCGTATAAAAATTGTTATTGTATAAGTAAATCATTTGATCATTTATTATTTGTGCATTTTTAAGTTATTAGGTTTTTACTAGACTAAGGTATTACTTTAAAATGTAGTGTTTACTATTTTTACCGAATTCTGTAAAATACACTTCCGTATTACGGTTAAACCATAATGTAAATTCAAAATAAAATTGGCTTTGAAATATCGATATTAAAATATGAGGACCATATTTTAAAAAATAAAGTTGATGATGGTCCTACAGGACGAAACATCATATTTTAAATAAAACTCCACCATTGGATAGACCAGAAAAGTGGCAATGCAAAGTGTTATTTATTTTAAAATCCGATTATAAATAAGACCAGGAAAAAATAAAACAAATTTCCAATTTTTCGTCTCCGGAAATATTCGAAATTTTAAAACTTTCTAAACTGCATATTATTGGGCACAAAAAACTCAACTTTGTTCTCATTTAATCGACTTCGTATATCTTACCATTTCCAAGATGCCCATACTGGCCCTCCTTATCTTGGACACGTTGTATATTGTCCACGTTGGGTAATAGAATGAAACTAAGTGCCAAAAAGGTACATAGGCGCATATAAGCTTTTATGATGGAAATGCCATGATCTTGACGAATCGGTAAGCCCTGCCAGTCAAAATGACCGTATATCTGTGGTTAAAGTGTGAAGTATCACTACTAAATCATTGTCTATCACATTTAGATATGTTAATATTCCTAAAGTATCTAATATATTTACACTTATTATTTGAAGCCTCTTCTTCTCAATACTGTAAAAATGTAATACTTTTACGATATAATTTAAATTATATCTCTGATTATTAGTAAAAATTAATTAGGCCATATATTTTGCTTCGTAAACAGTTACTTGATGTCAAAGTTTGTGATATACACCAATATGCATAAGCTGGTTTTACGCTTAATAACAAATCTTAATAAGAAATCCCTATAGGCTTTGGAAACAACGAAAATATTTCAGAATTTTTTGGATTAAATTATTTCTTGCACCTTTAATAAGAAACCGTCATAGAAAATGTAATAAAACATATTGTAACAAAAATATTCTATTAAAGATATATACAGTGCATTCCAATTTAAACGAGCCAACCCGTTTAATTCTGTTATTTGTAGAATTGTAAAAAACACCTGAAACTTGTAAATTTTCATTTTTAGGGGGACAAATTTTGTGTGAAAATTTACTAGTTCAGTATTATTACCTCCCCTCACCCGCCCAAACGGCAAAAAGTTGTAATAAAAAGGGGGTCAAGTAATACCTTGCCTTGCCTTGGCAGGACAATGGTAGGTCCTGAGCCCTACTGTGGTATTCCATCATGCCAGGTAAGGTCATCCATTAGATCATGGATTATGAGGGAATCACAAGACTGGTGGATGAGAACACCAGGACAGCGTCAGGCGAAAGTGTTCATCAAGGCTTACTCGCCAGAACTTACAAAAGACCTTCTGAATTATAACCGGAAGGCAGTAAGAATAATAGTGGGTCAACTGACAGGTCATTACAGACTGAATAAACACCTGGAAACTATGGGCCTGGCAGAAGAAAACTTATGTAGGTTCTGCCAGGAGGAGAAGAAACCGCAGAACACGTATGGTGCTACTGCGAAGCCCTTTGTCGTCTGCGGTTTGCAAGGCTGGGTGAAGAAAAACCTAAAGCGGCAAGATATACCAAGGGGCCAGTTTCAAGCCTGTGGAATCTGATTAAACAGACCGGCTTGGATAGCGTGCTCTAACCTATGGACGGAGGACACACAATAAACCTGAGTAGGTTGCAGTGTTAGAGGATATGCAATCCACCTCCTAATCTAATCTAATACCTTGCCCTAAGTTATTAAAATCAGTTCAGTAGTTTCAGAGAAAATTCATCCCGAAAATCGGGGTCCGTAGCGGGTGGCTACCCCTAAAACTTTTTTATTGTTTAACATACCAAAATAAAATGTAGTACGTAGGTATACTACATTTATAAATTTGCATTGTTTCACAAATTTAGTTGTCTTTGATTGCTTCCGGTTTAGCCGGAAACGACGCCATTTTAAATGAGACACCCAGTTTATTTTTACCTATTTAACTAGAAAATAATATTCTGGGTACAATGGCACTTAACTGCCACTTTTGACATCTAAACTCAAATTTGCTTACAAGTGCGAGCATTTATTTATAGAAATGTAATGCTTCTGAATAGCAGCATCAGAAAAGTCGAAATTTCTATAAGTAAATACTGCACTTGTAAGCAAATGTTCAACTTTATTCATACGTTTAAAGTAAATCCTTCTTTACCTTATACTTATAGGCAAAAGCATTTGCTTCTTTTTATTTATATTTAAAATATCAGTATAAAATTTGGAACCTAGGTATAACACATAAATGTGCATTGTTTCACGGGTTTAGTTGTTTTCTATTACTTCCGGTTTAGCCGAAAACGATCAATTTTTTATATTAAATGAAACACCAGGTATATTTTTACTAATTTACCTAGAAAATGACATTTCGAGAAATAAATAAAAATTAAAAATTAAAAAAATTTGAGTTTAGATGTCAAAAGTGGCAGTTTAGTGCCATTGTACCCAGAATATTATTTTCTAGTTAAATTAGTAAAATATACTGGGTGTCTCATTTAAAATAGCGTCGTTTCCGGCTAAACCGGAAGCAATCAAAGACAACTGAATTTGTGAAACAATGCAAATTTATAAATGTAGTATACCTACGTACTAAATTTTATTTTGGTATGTTAAACGATAAAAAGTTTTAGGGGTAAGCCACCCGCTACGGACCCCATTTCGGGATGAATTTTCTTTAAAACTACTGAACTGATTTTAAAAAGATTACTTGAAACTCTTTAGGGCAAGGTATCACTTGACCCCTTTTCATTACAACTTTTTGACGTTTGGGTGGGTGAGGGGAGGGGATAATTATGAATAAGTAAATTTTGACACAGTAATGTGTGACCCTAAAAATAAATGTTGACGTGTTTTAAGGATTTATTTATAAGTTTACAAATAGGGAAATTACCCGGGGTGCAAATGGCTCATTTTAATTGAAATGCACAGATATAATATCTATATTAAAAATATTTAAATTTTTCATAAGTGTCCGTCATAGATAACCTACATTTAGATCCGCAGTGGCAAGAAGCATTTTCGGATTTTAACGACCTTCCTTACATGATCTTGAAATCGACTTTTTTGCACCAAATATTTTTTAAAATATGTTGCCTAAAAGCTCTTTAAACTGATTTATAAGGTAAGTTTTTACCCTAATTGTTAGTTTTAAAACACGGCAGAATTTACCATAATAAAATGGTAAATGACTGTGTTTATAGACCCCAGAACGAAATAAATTTTCTGTAAGCACGCGATCTTTTTCTTAACAAAACCCGTAAATTAGACAAAAACATAACTTCTATTTTTCCGATATTATTTACTCTAATAATCCGCATTTTTTTATGGTTTTATCCACTTTAATGAGATTTAACTTATTTTTTAATAAGTTGCGTATAAAAATTTATTTTATAAGGGCAGAAGACAGAAAATGAGGGCAAAACCTACACTCGGAGACATTAAAATTAATTGGTATTACGTTCCTTTTGACCCAAGCAAGACCAGCAAGAGGATTTTTTTATTCGATATTTTCTCTTTGTTACTATACATATACATCAGAAATTGATTTTGGCAATTAAGTATTATTGATTATACTTTTTTATATGCAATTTTATACAGGGTGTAATTTAATTAATGGCTGAAAAATACAGGGTATCATTCCTTAGCCTTTTTAAGAAGAATAGTTCATGTAAATATATGTCGCAAACCTCTTAACTTTTGAGATATAAAGTGTTAAAATAAAAAAAAATCTATTTTTTTAAATATCTTAACTATTTTTTACCCAATTTTGTTTTAATTTGGCAATATTATTAATGACATTAAGGGGATAATTTATCTTTAACTTAATTAGATTTAATAAGTCCAGTGGCGTCTCGAGAGGCAACTGAAGGAATATTTCTAACAAAAAAACGGTACGCTACTAAATGTGTGTAAAATTTTTCTTTAGATTAAGCATATGAAAATACTGTTTTTATGTCTCTTAATATTGTTTCCGTATCTTGTTTAGTTTAAGAGAGAAAAAAATCACTTAATTGCATATTTTTGGACCATAAAAGAAGCATTGCGGGATCTTTTTTATTTAAAAATTACATTTTATAATTTTTGATTAGCAGTTATGTAACAAAAATAATAAATACTTATTTAAATACGGTTTATATCCTGTATAACAGTTTTTACTAAAATAATGTTTTCGAAATTTTTCGGTTTTTTGAAAATTTTAACACCCTTTATCTTCAAAAGTTAAGACGTTTAGGATATATGTTCATATGAACTTTTCTTCCTAAAATATGCTAAGGAATTATACCCTGTATTTTCAGTCATCAATTAAATTACACACTGAATATTGTGTTTTAAAAAGTCCATAAACAGTATGTCCACGGATGGACTTTAAAATAGGACCAGGGCCGTATTAACTGTTTGAGGCGCCCTAGGCTAGAATTCCCGGAGCGCCTATATTCCACCAAAAAAAAATTTGAAGAGAAAAAAAAATGTCTTACCCTCCTTTTCGCGCCTATTTCATTTCAAAGCACCTTATTCACAGACAAATAAGTCACCAAAATCCCCACTCGACCTAAACTTTTTTAAAAACTCCCTGTCTAGCGCCTATTACTCCCTGTCTGGCGTCCTAGGCTCTAGCCTAGGCAGCCAAAATGGTTAATACGGCACTGAATAGGACAAATAAACAAAAATTTAAATGTTTAAAAAAGTCGTGTATAGCAACTGCTTTTGCTTCCTAAAAAACAAGATTCACGTTAAGAAATTTGTTTTGTTTTGTACAGAGGCTAAAAAAGTACAAAAATATGAAAATGTAGCGAGAAATGAAACGAGAGTAACTGTCTTTTTACATTAGCGGGAGCCGGGCATCGAACCGACGCTATCGAGGTGTATAGAGTCTTATGAGACCTTTCACACGTTAAGAATCCGGAAAGTCGGCATACTCAAAAGCTCCATAAAATTTGTTATTACTCTGTCCAGTGAATCCGGCTTAGTGTGAAACGAGGGTCTAAGATGTGCATATAATTTAATAATATAGACAGACATATTCATTCTAAGTTTATACGAGCGCAGTAATGCGCATTAGCCAAATACGATTTTGAATAAAACTCATATGTAAAGACTCCTAAATCAGTATCAGTTTCACGCATTATAAGAGTTCTGTTATTATTACAGAGCAGAGGTGGAGGGTTATGGTTAGTTCTGGTTTGTCTTTTTTTATTCCCTAATTAAACCAAATATACACTTTATAAATCCACTTAATAATTTTATGCCCATCCTTAGGGTTCCAAACAGGAAGAAATAATTATGCATTTTTGTCGATGGTCAGGTCGGGTAAAATTTTATGAGGTGACCAAACAAGAAGTTCCCAAACCAGCATAGACTAACATTTATGGCGGTCACTGATAAATAAAAGTTTAAATTTTGGTAATGCCATATTTTTTATGGTACGTCGAATGTAATACTACCATTGTAGCGTCCTTTTTAGTCAAATTTTTTAAGTTTTCCTAATGTTTTAATTTTACGTTATCAACAATCCTAGTTGGTCACAAAAATGTTTTAACACTTATCCTGATAATCCCGCTCAAAATTTGTTAGATATACCGAGGATTGGAGATTTCAAAGGGCCTTAAATTTATTTAAACCAAAGCCATTTTTTGTTGTTTGTTACGGTTCAAAACATTTTAAAAACATTACATTTTCTTGCTAGACGGTGACGTCATATACGTCACGGATTTAACCGTGTTTAAATACATCGCGGACAATCGGCAATTTTAGGCGTTCAACCAATTATAACCGCGGTAATAATTGGTGACAACTTTGACGTATAATACATTGTTTAAACGTCAACATAACCGATTGGTAAATACCGTTTTAGAATTGGTTCTTTGCTTAAAATTGATGATTGGTTTAAAAACAATATAGTTATCTTTGTCGAGCAGGCGTATGCATCAAACTCATTAAAACTTTGTTTTGGCCACTTTCTGTAAACTTTTAACATGGATGTAAATGGCAAGTGAAAAGTTTGTATATTCAGTGTAAACTAAAGTACATATTAACCCTAAAAAATTAAAATCATTAATCATAACCTAACAGCTTATTGCGCTGTGACGCAACGGTTTGAAAACCTACATTTTCATGATTCTCATTTTTATATCGTCAATTTCGAATACGGTTTAAACCACTCTGACGAATAACGAAGCAAGAAAATTTGCCAAAAAGTAAATGTTGTGAAATCTCCATGTTCGAGCACCTGTATGACACTAATTACAAAATCGGTATTTGTTGTATAGATTTATTTTAATTAAGTAGTTTTCTTTGCCCATGAACCAATGTTTTTAACTAAATGCCCTTATGACTGCCTCTACAAATTCAATGTTAGGTAGTCATTAAGTTTGTTTTATCATATTTCTTTTCTCCCGAATTTTTAGTAATGTCCTGATTGTTTTAAACTATTTTATTGGGATATTTTTACATTAAATCGTTTTAAGCCGCGTCCAGACTTGCAACAATTCGTCAAACATCCGTCCAAACTAACCAACCTGTTTGCGTGACTCCTTTGACGCCAAAAAACCGGCAGGTTCTGAATCACCAGCGAATTATTTGCCAAGCCCTTGAAACGATGTGAATTCCGCCCACGTACACCTCCGCGCGTGTGGCGGGGTATGCGGCGTGGACGCCGGCGCGGCGAATTGTTGCAAGTCTGGACGCGGCTTTATATATTTGTATATATTATATAGCAAATTATAAAATAAAACTATAAATTTTATGATTTGGTATATTGTAAATTTTGTTTTTTTTATTAATTATTTGTAGGAATGTCATGTTAACGTTTTAATTTTAATAAATTATTGTTATTTTTAGTTTAGTTAAGGACTGTATTATAGTAATGTAATTAGATAAATGTTAAGGAAATATAAGATATTATTTTGCAATTTTCATTAAAAAAATTAAAAATACTTATGTGTTTTATTATGAATCCGCTGGACTTCCACACACCGTTAGTCTTAGGTAAACAAAGTTAAAATTAAAATAATTTTGAGCCCCATAGTGTAAAATAAATATTACCTAATAGTAGGGTAGAAGTAAAAAGAAACTTTTCCTGGGAGTAAAATTTGTCACTTATTAAGCAGAAATTTTTTGAAAAAAAGTGGTATAAGTTAGCATCTTAATCCACTAATTTTGAAATTTATTTATAAGTAAATTTTTTTACTGCATAAAAAATGTCTTAACATTTAAAAACAACTGACAATGAACAGATGTGACCATTTTAATCGCAAGTTTTAAGGCCTCAGACACGATACCAAGCGTGAGCGTCGAGCGGCTGATTTAACAAAATAAGTTCTATTATTCTCGCATAAAGATCAAAGACAGCGCTCCCACATTTTCCACTCAACGTTGTCGCTTACCTAGTATCGTGTCTAAGGTATTACTCTCGTGGGTAAAAACAGCTTGTTATTTTTTGGTTTTTTATTTTAATTACAAAAATAGCCATATGCTTTTTAACTTGGGTATAACTTCTAATTGGCATGAAAAAGATGTTTCAAAATGATAAAAAAAAACACAAAAATTTCTGCATTCCAAAATTTTTACTTTTAATAAATTTTCAAAATTAATGGACCACTTCAAAATGCTAATACCACTATTTTTTCAAAAATTTTCTTGTTTAATAAGTGGTTAAGAAAAAAAAGGAATGGTTTTTTCCTTCAAACCTACTGATTACTGACTATTTCTATTGAGTATACAGGTTTGTCAAGAAATTTAAAAACCAATGGATTCAGACAAATTGTTGTTATTAATGCTGCATTTTCAATAACCTTAAAAGCACTGGCGGAGATAATATTTTCAAATTGCTATATTCTAAAAACAGAGACATGGGACCCACACCAAATTTATACCAGATGCTAGTGGCCTTAAGAAAAACACTTTTATAAAGAAAATTTTACTTTGGAAATTTCCAAAAAGTTGATTTTTTAAATTACCTCCCCTCCCCCGCACCCCAGACAAAAATCCAAGTTTCAGAAGCGAATCTTTTTTGTGTTTTTTTCGTAAATTTTAATTAATTTCATCGACAAATTCTAAATTTTAAAAAGTTTCTGTAATTTTAAAAACATATAGCCAGTTTAAATTTGTTAACTCCACAATTTTTTATGAAAACATTTTCAGATGTATCTAATTATCAGAAAAAGGAAGATATTTTAGTGAAATTTGGGATTTGTCCACAAAAGTTTGATTACTTAAAATTACGAAAAAATAAAACAGAAAGTTCGATTTTTTCCTGGTGGGGGAGTATTTATCCTATTTATTCTTCACCAAAGTGTTCCTCGTAAGACCACTAGCATCTGGTATAAATTTGGTGTGAGTCCTATGTCCCAGTTTTTAGATAAAGTAGGTAATTTAAAAATATCTACGCCAGTGCTAAAAGGAATTTTGCTGTTGGGGCGATAAATTAAAAAAAAAAAAGGCATAGAATATCACAGAGTAGGGACTCTTTGTTTGACCTCCGAACAGTGCAGACGTGCGTAGGGGACTACAAAGTTCTTCCCGGAGTGGCGGCTAGAGGTGTCGTACGAACGTTTTTTTACCTTCGGGGATCAAGGAAAGATTCACGCTAAATTGACGGCATCTTTCTTCTGGATCTAAGCGCTGTGAACGAAGATTCCTATAAGCTCATGGTATCCTGTTTGGTGGTGAACACGAGGTGTTTCTCAAATGGCGGGAAATAGATGGGCGTGCCATGGGAACTGTCAGTAGTGAAAGTGAAGGTTATACGTAACACCAGTAGCAGATCTTGGTTTGACAGCCGACAATTTATGCATTGCATCGATTGTTAAATTATTTGTTTTCTTTTTGGAATTTCTGGGAGCTACGAGCTCGATTATCCAGATTTTCCGCCGACGAAGACCCTGGAAAGCATAGTCCGGAAGGGGGAGAGTGGTGGATTGGACCTGAAGGGACCAAAACCAAGAAAAAAAAATAGAAATAGAAATAGAATATCACAGAGTAATTTTAGTTGTTAAACTATAAAGATATTTTATACAGGGTGTTCCACGAGGAACTGCTGCGGTCGATTTCTTAAAAGTATTAATAAAATTTTTTGAAAACTGGTAACATTATAAAGTCAGTGGAGGACATTCGATTAAAATATTTTGATAGTTCTAGTACTTCCGGTTATACCGGAAGTTAATATGAAGTTGCTAAGTTTATTATTTATTTATTTATGAATTAAACACTCTAATCTACATATTATTTTTTAGATTTTAAACATATTTTATGTATAATGACCTACAGGTACCTAAGTCCAACCGTTTTTGACTTATTTTAAATTTCAAATTTTTCAATTGTTTATTTAACTTGAACACCCTGTATCTCTCTAATCAGTAACCTTTCGACTAAGATAAATTGCATTAGAACGTTGTATTTTGGCCCAAAGAATTTGTGGTAGCATTTTGTACAGACCTTTTGGACACTACCCGATAGCCTAGATTGAACGTAATGGCAATTTTTTCTATAAAATAAAATGTTTAATCTAAAATATAACAAAAACGGTTGCTCGTAGCGATATTTATTAGGTTTACCTGTTTGGTTAAAAAAATATGGGAGAATAAAAAAAAACTAAAATTTTAATATACCGGGGTCATTTGAATTCAATTTCAAATTCAAAATATTCTTTATCGTCTCAAGAAAATAAATAGTTCTTGTTGACAAAGATAAAAAAAATATTTACAAATAAAACACACAAAAACACATAATTCATAAACTTTTAAGAATCACAAAAAAAACTATTCTAAATACATACAAAAAAAATATATACAAAAAATACACAAACATTTTAAACTTCAAAACTGTTAGAAAAATATTCACTTACATCATAATAAATCTTGCCCAACAGTAGGTTTTTAAGTTGATTCCTAAATTTTTATAATTTGATAGAGATGTAATGTACAAAGGTAAGTGATTGAACATTTTTTAGAATTGTACAGACAGAGAATTGCGCACCAATGTACTAGAGGGTACTGGTAACACCAGATTATGACAGTTTCTAGTGTTATATGGCGTCTCCTCTCTTCTATATTCTTCCTGTCTTTTTAAAAACTAAACAAACAGACTCCAGAATATACAAACATAGTAAAGTTAATATTTTAGGTTTGCTAAAAAGTGGCATAGTATTGCACATGTATCTAACAGCCCTCTTTTGAATTAAAAATACTGAAGTAAAGAGAGTAGAGCAACTACCCCAAAATGGCAAACCATACCTTACCACAAGAGCAAAATATACTTGCTTAGAAACCGATAACCCTAGTTCCCTAAAAGTCATGCGAATGGCATAGCAACCCCTGGTTAGCTTTCCTGCCAAATTCTCAATATGGCTCTCAAACTTTAAATTATTATCTAAGGTAATACCCAAAAACTTTGTGCTAGTTTTACTCTCTATTAGCTGATCACCCAAATAAACATCACTCAAAGTGCAGTTAACGTGTAAAACGTTTGTTTTAGATATATTAAATGAGAGAAAGTTACAGTCGCACCACTCTTTAATGATCTTAATATCATTAGGAATCGAAAGTAAATGAGCCACCTATATTAGTTTTTGTTATATCATTAAAATAGAGAGCAAAACCTAAGCAATAGACTGCAGGTGGCTCCCTTAACATTTTACAATAAAATCATTAGCACAGTTCGATTACCCACCCTAAAAAACTATTTAATACTGAATTTTGTGAAAAAATGTTTTATAATAAGTATCCTATTTAAAAATATCTTCGGACGCCGAAATGATAGTGGTGTGTATATATACCCCGCTATCAAAGGTTATATCGTAGTATTTTGGTCCAAGGAATTTGTGGTAGCATTTTGTACTGACCTTTTAGAGACACCCTGTTATAATTAGATTAAATAAAATCCCGCACATCTGTTTTGTGTGTCCTTGTGGTTTTCAGTTACATATGGTTATATCCGGCTGCAGGTGAAAAGGCACTGGTGAGGGTTGAACTGTTTTTACGACTGCTAAATTACACCCTACCGCCACCATGTAGGTCGACTTTAATGGCCGGTATTGAGTCTAGAGCAACTGAAGACCCATTAGTAATTGTTTTTATGAGGGCAAAAAATTAAAATATTTAGACAATTTTCGCCTTAACTGCTTTATTAAACCAAAAACGTCAATATCACGACCGCGACGCGACGTGACGTATGTCTTTCATGCTGGGTTAGTAACAAGTACTGCCAAAGACAATTATAGTTTCACTATAGACTCCCAGAACAATGCTAAATTTTTGGTCATCAGTTTGGACGCTGGCTTGGCACGATGGGACCGAAAAAAAAATAGTCGCGAAAAAAAATCCCTCTTATCGTCATATTACATTGTTTTGTCTACTCTAACCAACAGCTGTTTTTACGTGCATGTAAAGATCCAGTACTTGCACGTGTTAAATTGTAATGGCTGGTAAAACTTAACCGCCTTGTCTCCATGGAAAACTACCACACCTAGGGTGGAGCTTCGTTAATTACCTAATAATTATTCCTATTTTTAAATGGGGCGCTAATTGGTCTCTTGTACTTCGTAAGATCATTAATTAAAAAATGGAGGGTCACAATTTGCTTATTATACAGGGTATCCCATTTTGGTTGCGACAGCGGGGTATCTCAGTTATAGGCCTTTTCATTACAATTTTTTTTCGCGCATGCGTTAGAATCAGTCAATTTTTTCGTACTGTTTTTTGTAAATAACTGTACTAAAGTGCCTGATTACCAGCTACCCGTGAAAATAAATTAAAATGTTAATTAAAGTCAATTAATTTTTTGAAAAAAGTGAAAAACAAAGAAAGTAGTAACTGAAATCAACCGGAAAAATATTTTATAATCCATTAAAATTAAGTCGTTTGTACGAAAAGAAACAACATAGCGGTGTTGTTAATGGAACATGTAAAAGTAATACACGGTAGAAATAATTCAAAACCAGTTCGTACTGTTTTATAAATCTTTCAAAGCATTGTCTGAAATATCATGTCACATGTGCAAAATATGCGCAATGTGAATTATGGAGTAAATAAATTTAAATAAATTACTCCGATAAAATAATAATATTTAAATAAAATGTATTTTAATTATTAGAATTGAATTAGCATTATTAAACAGGATAAACTTTTAAATATTATTTTCATTTATAAGTTTTTAGCTAGTAAACAAATTGTTTCGCCTAACCTCTTAGTGAGCTTACTTTTTTCCCATTTTGTGGACGCCCATGACGATTTATCTACCTTTTAATTGTTCACAATTATGAGCTTCAACTGAATCATAAATAAGTAAAGCACCATCGATGGTTTTTTCCAGTATTTTATTTGTTTGTGGAGATAATATTCCTTGCCCACCTATTGTTGATGAGAACAGGACGAAAGTTTTGAATTACCGCCATTTCAATATGGCGACTGCGCTTGCGCTCGTCCTATGATAAAAGGTCTATTATTAAAAATAGAACCTTGTGGTTTTCGCGAACGTACTTTCTTATAAAACAAAAGCTGCCTCACACAACGCCGTCATAGCCCTCTGGTTTCTGAGCTACAGGGCGACTTTTGTAAAGGTAAAAACGGATTCTTATATATTTTTTTCGTAGAATGCAGTAGTCAGATTTTTCTAAATATTATTGTTTTGGGAAATATTGACCAATGTTGGGCTTTTTAAATGGAACACCCTGTATATTTGTCGAAAAATAAGCTTGCCTCTACAAGCCTCTGGGTATCTAAGTGTGGGCTATCTATAGGGTGATATTTTATTCTGACGAGGTAATAAATTATTTGGGTCCTTTAGCTTAGGTTGTATTTTTTTTTAATAATCCTACACAATTTACTAAATAATGACGCACAGTTATTAATTTTGGTCATTTACTTAATGGGAGAGGGGTATGGGTAATCCGTGCTTAAAAAGGTACATTTTTTTTTTGATGACACAGTCAAAATTTATTGATTAAACTAAATTGCACAATAAAATATAACATTTAAAGAATATTGTGTAAAGTTATTGTTAAAAAAATTAAAGATTACGGCAATGACGACAATTATTCGGAAGCATCTTGAAAAAAAAGGAAATTGCAATGAGCATCATATCTCTGTGCTGGATCGTGTAAAATTTAAAAATATATAGTTTGTTTCTCCAGATAACGCTGGAAGGGTTTTTAAAATTTAAATTTTTTACTTTATATAGGAGCACTTCAAAGTAAACAACGCAATTTTTAAGAAATATATTGGAATCAGCCTATTGGTTTTTATTTAAATTTAAATTTTGACAAACGTAAAAAAACTCTTCAGCGTTACCTCTAAATTTATTCAAAGAAGTAGTAGTAAAATTTTCATAGAAATCGGTGCAGTAGTTTTGATTTCTTAAAGTTATACTGGTCACCGACTGGAAAAACGTAAGTTGTGGAAAACCGCCTTAAAGTTAGCTTCGTATGTATGTAAAGATGGGTCCACATTTAATTAATTCTGAAAGTAATACCGCAAAGTACACAAAAAAGGATAAAGTAAATAAACTCTTTTGTGAACAATGATTTATTGCAGCAACAAATATTCAACCCGACGAATTTCTAGTTAAACGCCACGTACCACCGATTTTATGGCAGCACAGGGGCGAAATAAGAGCATGTTTTTAGGTACGTGACACGTGTTTTAGCAGTGTTATTTTCTATTTATCTAAAAAATGTGAAATCAGGCCCTGTCAGCGCTATGTGCCTTCGAAAAGGTTTGTTTACTTTATCATTTTTTGTGTACTTGGCGGTATTGCTTTCAGAATGAAGTAAATGTGGACAATCTATACATACATACATAAGAGTCAAGGATAAGGTGGTTACTTAAACCTTCGTATCTTCGTTAATTTTGCTTCGATTCGTCTTAAATTTTTACACAATATTCTTGAAATATTATTATATATTTAAAAAATAAAAAAGTTTTAGAACCATACTCCCCCTTAAAATATATTTATATATACATATTTCGAAAATATTTATACCTATAATAGGTATACCCGTTTCACTTAACAGAATTATTTAATAAATTTTGCCCGCACTAAAGTAAGAAAAGCCCGCTTCTATGATTCACACGAAGTAATTATATAAACTCAGTGTTTCACGACTTCGGCCGATACCATGCGAAGTCTGCTTGAATAATAAACATCAACGTTGCCAGATTATGTCGAATCGCTTGTCTCTTTTTGTCCTTCATATTCCACTTTTTCTCTCTTTCTCTGTGGGGAAGCGGATTTCTACTTTGCTCGTAATACATTTTGTAAAGAATAAAATTTTATTGTGTTTGAACTGCGTGAAAGGTTTTTGTAAGCGAATTGTTTTGGGTAAAGAAAATTGTTTGAGGTTAAGAAGAAAGCATGGTAAAAGGAGCTGCGGTGTATAGAATATGTTTTAAGAAGTGGTAAAATAATTATTATGAAGAACCTTTTGGTATATATTTTGCCTTTATAATATATAATATTAAAGCAAAGTTGGGTAGTATTGGAATACTCGTTATTTTGAATCCTATCCAAATACATTTGGCTAGTACTCAAATAGTAGATATTTGAATATATCTGTGTATTTAGTTGGTATTGCTTTGCTTTCTTTGTTGTTGGTCCCGTTGCAAGACGATTAACCAGCTCTCCTCCTTCCGGACTATGCTTTCCAAGGCTTCGTACGTGGAACATCTGGATGGTCGAGCTTTCCGCTTCCAGAAATTCCGGTTTAAATGTTTACTTTTGTTTGAAACAAAATAATAATCGATTCAATGCATAAATTGTAGCTGTCAATTCAAAAACCTGCTACTGGTATCGTGGATAACCTTCACTGTCACTTGCTGACGCTTCCAGTAGAGGGCGCCACCGTCCTCGGCCGTTACGAAAACACGTGCATCCCGCTAACCTAAAAACATCAGGTTTTTAAGGAATCTTCACTCACAGCGCTTAGTTCTAGAAGAAAGATGCTATCAATTTAGCGTAAGTCTTTCCTCGATCCCCAAAGGCACAGAAACGCCCGTACAACGTCTTCAGCTGCCTACCCGGCAAGCGCTAGTGTCAAAAACGTGACCGCACAATTTGAAGATCGCGGAGTGTATTTAGTATTCGGTATTTGACTGAAAACTTTTTTGGTAAACACTCGTGATTCTAGATTGTGAATACCGTCTTTGAATCCTAGTATTCGAATGCTTGCGGTGTATTTTGTTAATCAGGTCCCGTATTCGAAGAAAAAAAGCAACAACAAAAAAATTTTTATTGTTTCTTTTGAGGTCAGGCCTTTTTTTAAGGAAGAAAATAATTATTTGTGTTTTTAAACAAAATACAATGTGTCCACGTAAGTTGGTGTCATATGGAAATATTTTTTATTATTAATATTAACGAGAAAAAGTTATTCGTTTTAAAGATTTTTCTTTGGTCATCAGTCATCTACGAGTTTTGGCCAAAAGTAATTTTTGCTAAAGAGTTTACTTAGTACCTGTATGTTGCTAATATCGAAAATTGTTATAAAGAAAAGATGTTTACAATTAAAACTAAGCATAACAATAATTCTAAATATGCTATTTTGTTAATAAAGTGACTTTAGAACGGATCCGACTAGTCTAGTCAAGGACAAACTTTTTTTTATTACGACATTAAATACACCACTTTAATATCCTAGATACTGATCGGAAGTAAGACAAACTTTGGGTAGCAAATCAGTTAGTTTTTAAAGAAACTACCTTACATGTACTATGCCTTTTAATCTACTAATAAAAAATGTTTTTTAAGGACCATTTTTTAGGTTTTAGTGTATAGATTGATGCATATGCAAATCCAACTTACTAATGAACTGTTTACTGAATCTCATGAGATGTGTTTCTTCTCTTATTGAGAACGTTTACAATACAGCGTGTTTGAGAACTATGAAATTAAAATTCTAGGGAATATTCAATAAAACAGTAGAAAACATTTGAGTATAAGGACCCATGTTCGGAAGTGTCACTACGGCCCTGGACTGCGTCAAATTCAAATTGTTTACCGACGTTTCGCCAACGATTGCACGAAGCATCTTCAGGCATTCCTCTACAAACCGAGGGACTTTACAACATTCCCTCTTCGTGTAGTGAAGTGTAGGTATATTGGAGAAACTGAAGGTCCATTTCAACCAAAATTAGGAAACATGACCAATGTATTAAAAATATATAAGAAAATTATTCAGTAAACAGTAGCTGAACGCCAACATTGTATAGGTCACAATATTATTGTAAAGGAAACAAAGGTTTTGGCGTCCGTCCAAGGTTTCTTATAAAAGAAATGTTCGGGAATCTATTGAAATACACAAATACCCTAATAATTTCAATGGAGATAATGATTACGGTCTACACTACACGTGGAAAGCAATCAAAAGGAACACGCTTCGGTGAACAGGACAAGATAATATAAACTCTTGCCTTGGGATCTAGAACCCATTCAGTGTTCCAGTCTCGCAGAGTAAAGATCCCTAAAGATGCCTTGTGCAATCGATGGCGAAACGTCATTAAAAGATTTTAATTTGACGCGGTCCAAACCTAAGAACCAAAATTCCTTAAAGGTAACTAAATACTGTGACAACCATTACCGGATTACCCCCTGGCCATTTGACTAAAGGGGGCACAGGTATGGATTGTATATCTACCGTCGCTGAATTATATTCCTATGTATATGAAATAACCAAAACCCAATTTGTATCACACCGGCAACATCGCATTTACTTCACACGGCGAAAGGGTAAGCTGTGTAGCACCGTTGCCGATGAGGATAAAGAACCTTCAACACAACTTGCGATATTGCTGGATCTACCTACCATGTACATATAATAGGTAAATAGGCAACTAACCTATTTACTATACAAATGTAAACGCGGTTTAACCAGTAGTGACGCTAGGGGAAAATCTTTGGCCACCCGTAAAGCAAAAAGCTGACGTCGCCACTGGGTATAACACTGTTTAAGTTAGTTTCTTTGAAAAATAAATATTCTATACCTGGATATAGACGTTCATGTAAAACTGAAACGCACTTGCATGCGAGCAAATGTAAAATGAAGCTTTTAATAGAGGAAAGTGACCAAATATGGAATACCATTTTGTTTTTACACATAATTTGCGTAAACATTATAAATAAAAACTTTTTGTAGTAATTATTAACAATCATATATTTGTCCGTTATTTTGAAAACATTTTAAGTTACATTAATCAATTTTAATAAAGATTTCTAGAAAAAACTAAAAAATGATAAAGGTAGCCAAATATGGAATAAGTTTTGTCATAAAGTAACATACCTACGGATAAGAGAAACCATGGCATGCTAAAATTTTCGTACCGCTTTGCGGCAGGCTTAGCGGCAGGCTTGTCATTTTTCCAGTTTACACTTTAAATGCATCGGTCGAAGCCTCGCCTCGTGTAAAATCAGCGGTGGGGAGACACGTAAGCTTACTGAAATGACTAACTGACGGTATTTCAACGAGAAACGAATAAAATTATATTGGGAGTTTTCGCATGACCTGTCCTTAAATCGGCTATTCCATGATAACTCTTATAATTTCCTTACTCTATGGTTTTGTTTAGCACTTATTACGTGTTTATTACGTTGGTCTGGCGCCCAACCACGGGCACATTCTTTTCTTTGAAAATTATTTTTTGCTGTACCTACAATTATTTCTACACGCACAATAAATAAAACTTGAAAGCAGCTAAGATTGGCCATGATTTCATACAGGGTGGGCCAAAAGTGACGTTCAAACTTTATGGGCTTATTCTACACTATAAAATATAAAAAAACTTCATATAAAAATTGGTCCTAAACATCTTACTTTTCGAACTTCAGAGTGTTAAATTTTTTAAAAAATATTTTTTTATAAAAACTTTTATACCATATGAGATATTTTTAAAAAATTCTATGCACCAAAACACTTTTTCTGGCATACAAAACAAAATTAATTATTACCAGTGTCGTCCATAGGGGTTTAATGTTATTATTTTTTAATAAAAAAATGGTACGCCACTGCATTTTTCTAAATTAAAAATAGTTCTTAAAGTTCCCATTAAGTTTGGAACAAATTTAATCTTCTGACTTTTTTTTATTTGATGCACGGTTTTCGCGTAAACAAATAAAAAAAAAGTCTAGAGATTAAATTTGTTCCAAACTATATTGAGAATTCAAAAAATATTTTTAGTTTAGAAAAATGCAGTGGCGTAGGTACCATTTGTTTTTAAAATATTAACCTTAAACCCCTCATGGACGACACTGGTATTACCTAATTTTTCTCTTGTATGCCAAAAAATGTGTTTTGGTACATAAAATGCGTCCCCAAAATTTTTAAAAATATAACAATTGATATAAAAGTTATTTTAAAAAACAATATTTTTTAACATCCTGTAGTTCAAAAAGCCAGACGTTCAGGTCAAATTTTTTATATGAAGTTTTTATATTTTTAGTGTAGAATTATCCCATAAAGTTTAGACGTCACTGTTTTGCCCACCCTGTATTAACTCCGCAAATATTAACATTCTGGTTCACATTTTTTACACTTACTAAAGGTATATAAACAAAATTACTGCCAATATAACAGTTTGGAATGCTGTAAATATGTATTCTAATACTCATAGGGTAGGGCAGGGCTAGTTGAGCAATTTTTCACTTGATCGGTTATAGCTCCTCAAAAATAAGTCTTAATAGCTTATAATGCATACTGATGGATTAGCAATTTATTCCTTATTAATAGTGTCCCTAGTAATTTTTTTCTAATAAGTCAAGTTTCGGAGCTACATCTATTTTAATGTAGATAGTCAAGTATGCCCAACGTACCCCATAGGTGAGGTAAGTTGAGCAAGGGTATGGGGCTAGTGGAGCACTTAGAAAGTATAATCAAATCATGGCTTGAATGTTAGATACGTTTACTATAAAAATACATTTTGACCATTTGCTTTTTATATTTATAATCTTATAGCGACAAAACAACAAATCTCAATAATAAAACAGCAACGTGCCTAGCTTAGCTTAACTATTGAATTTTATACCTATCAATTCATCTTCGTTTTTAAACTTTTAGGCAGTTTTATTTTGCTTCTCTTGTAATGCCTTCTGTATCTGTTAAAATTGCAGCTTTTCTTTATCTTCTGTTTGATTGGGCTCCTTTTCTTGGGTATGGCCAAACTATTTCCAGAGAAAATGTATAAGTTAGATAGGTCAGGTCGTTTTCTTTGTTGCTTGTACAAAGTTCTGGTTGCAGCCTCTTTTAAATCCTGAGGAGACTCTAGTAGTCTTACTGTTATAAGTCTGTATCCTAAAAAATATATAAAAAAAAGATTATACTTAAAACCGTGGGGTTAGTTGAGCAACTGTAGCTCAACTAACCCCAACCTGAAATTTTAAAGGAAAAGTAAAATTATTAGAAAACCGGTTAGAAATATATCCAAAATCTTTATACATAATTAAACTGCAATAAATTTACTTAAGATTAACACTTACCTGATTGAGAACGGAATACATTTAACTATCACAGATAAAATTGTCTGGCTTGCAATTATTTTACTTTTTAATCACAAAATAAACAATGCGCACGGATACTTTTCTCGATCGCCGCGTCACCACTAGTGGTGGCACAATGAGTTCCCCTCGCGCAACCCCTTCTTTATGCTATTTGATGCTTTCGCGTGCGGTCGATAGTTTTTGAGATATTTTGATTGCCCAACTTACCTCTATGCTCAACTAGCCCCGCCCTACCCTACCTATAGTTAATTCAAATTAAGATTTGAAATGTCGCAATGCCCCCTCTTTATGCAACATCCTTTGTAACCAAATATTTTATATATACCTAATGGCACATATGGGCATTTAATGATGATGTGCCCTCCCCCAGTAGTGTAGAATTGAAAAATTATTTTTTTCTCAAATCCCCCAAAATTTTAAATTTCATTTTCATATCTGTCTCTTCAGGCACTTTTTCTCGTCGGTCTGTGCCTTCCCCCTCACGGACAGTTGATATGACCGCCACTGGTTGCAACACGGTCAATCAGCTGATAAAAATGAGTATCTAGATCAAAAATGACGAAATTTTTTTTACCATATTTACAGAAATATACGATTTTGGGTTTGTGTCTGGGCTAGAGGCAAGCTCTTTTGAAAATAAGGCATTAAATTTAAGACAAAATATTAGGCATCATTTTTTTTTAAACCTAAATAAAACAACGAGTATTTACCAGCTAACGTTCCGCGTAATTTTTTAAAGCCACAAATCGTAAGTTCTTAAATATTTACATCTAAACTGCAGACATAACAAATTCGACTTTGCACGTTTTGCTTCATGGCAGAATTTTTAACGGAATCCATGATGACAACCACCAAAACACACAGCACAAAGTGTAGACAAAGTTTTTATATTTATTATTACATTCATTAAATTATTCACAAAAATATTTATAAAAATACGATATTAACTGCATCCACAGCAAGAAAAACTTAACTAGGTATGAAATGCCATGTTTCACTAATAAGTTTAAAATTATTCCGATGAGGGCGCTAACAACGTTACCAAGTCGCTTAATTTTAAAAACCAATCTAACTTTACTAAAAACTTTAAGCTTCAATAAATAGGTAAGTCTAGCTTGAGCCAGACATAATTTATTCTAAAAGCAATGCCGCAAAGTAGGCAACAAATTATAATGTAAACAAACCCTTTTTCAAACAATGACTTGTTATACGGCAAAAAATATTAAACCCGACAAGTTTCTGGTTCCTTACTCCATGCGTCAGGTTTTATGGCAGGATAGAGACGAAATAAGAAAATATGTTTTTTTAATTGAAGTAATAAGTATTTTAGCAATGCCTGGCTTAAACTAAGTTTATCTACTATATTTTTTAGTCTGTAAAAATAAGTAGCTTCGCCAAACCTTAAAATTTTGCTATTGAAACTAAAAGTATGTCTAAACTGATTATTTTAAAAAAGAAGTATTTTTTTTTAATCAAAAATGTTGATTTTGTACTTTGGTAAGTGGCAATATATTTGTATATAATACACCATTTATTAAAACCTATTATTTTCATATAAGGCATGGTCAGATCTTTACAAAATTTTATCTGTAAGACGTCCTTTTAACCTTCTTTTAGATTTTGTAAGATTTTCTACCATAGCTTCACTATTTTCCAAAATACAGAACCCCACAATTTTCCAAACATTTGTATTTTATAGCTACTAAAATGGGCGGGATTCAAGGCGGAGTCAAACAAATCCTATTGGTGGAAGGCTACACCAATAGAAAGTAACTTGAATAACCTGAACGGCTGGCATCAGCTTAAGTCGAAAACAAAAGACATCTGCCAGGAATTTTTATGGTTCCCGTCGTTGACGAGGGTCGAATGATGGTGAACGGTGACGTCATAACTATGGGGGCCTCGACGTGTGTGGTGGTAATTTGATACGAAATAAATATTTAGATTTGGCCTTCGGCCATTATGGGTCTTGTATAGTTTGTTGATATAAACGAAATATATATAAAGAAGTTTCTTTGTTAATTACGAAGAGCTTAGAAACGATCAGATCAGACATTCTCGAAATCTTATGTCTATTAAATATTTGGTTGGTATAATTACTCAATTTTAAAAATATGACATGACACGTGCTATAAGTACGAGTATACTTATCTATTGGAAATGTAAAAAATTGAGACGGTTTTTTCTTTTATAAATTTATATTAAAAAAGTGTTTTAATAAAATAACACTTGATAAATTCAAAGAAATCACTTTAAAATGAAGATTTTTACTCTAATAATTTTTCTCTTTAAAATAACAGTTAGTTTCATCGAATTTTATATCTACCTAAATGTTTTACAACTACAACAATGTTGCCCACGTCACATTTTAGAACTTAATATCACCCATGTTTAATCTTTGGTTTTGCAGAATACTTTTTACATAATATGCTTATATTCTTAGAATACAGGTTAATTATTTTGGACTTCTTGAAGTGAATTGTTAGAAGATAGCTACATATAATTTTTTTATAAGATAAGAAACTGTAAAATAATTAATGGACACAATTGTTTCTAGATCTAATGGTTTCCGCAGTCATGGCCAACTCGGTTAAAAAAATAATTTTGTCGATTTTTGACATAAAAAAATACAAGCGTCTATAGAGTTCGGCCACCGGCTTTTTCCGTTCGACCAATCAACGAACACTAAAAGTTACGTGATGCATAAAACGTCCTTAAAACTAAAATCATAGACAAGAATATGAAGAGATTTTTTTTAATCTTTGGACCAACCACGAAGGCTTAAAGCCTAAATACTAACGTACCGTGGGTATCTTAAGCGAGGTAAGAGTGAGTTTGTTGACACGGGACTTAAATACTTGAAGATTTGGGGGAAAGGAAAGACCTCCGCGGGCAGCAGGTTCCATAATCTAGAAACTCTAGGGATAAAAGAATGAACAAAGTGAGAAGTTCGGGGTCTGTCCAGTTGGACCGTATAAGGATGCATACGCGCGGAACCACGAGTTTCTCTGTTGGGAACCGTGAGTGGAGGAACTATTACTGAACAATTCTTCAGAGCAGAAGCTATGGAAGTACCTATAAAAAAGCGATAAATCCCCACAACCCGACGATGGGCAAGATCTTGTTTAATTTGAACAGAAACCATTATTTAAATATATAATGCCTAAAAATATAGAATTATCATCCAAAGTTTACATTGGGGGGGTGATGGTTAGTTCTATTTAGTTAAATCTTTTTTATTCCTTAATAAAGCGATAAAAAAGATTTAACTAATTATAACTTACCGTGTGTTACAGGTTTGCATGACCGTCTGTAGCGCTTCAAACCAATTAAATTACCGGTTCCAGTGCTTTTTACTGTAGTCTTTGGCTGATTATTCAATATTTTTAAGTTTGGCTAAAAACTGGACTCACTTTTAAATAAAACTATATTTAAGTAATGTTTTTCTGTTCAAATATAACGAAATCTTTTGTAAAATTCAAGTTTCAAGGACGTTTTATGCATCACGTGACTTTTAGTGTTCGTTGATTGGTCGGACGGAAAAGCCGGTGGCCGAACTCTAGTTCGCTTGTTAAAAAAAAACTATAAAGTTATAAAGCACAAGGAAAAAAATTCCTTACTGTCTTGGTGTATTATACGAAGTACTTTACTTCCTTTCAAGATAGTTAAAAGAATACATCCTGCTTTTCTATGCTATCCACCACGACTCCCTCCCCAGGCCGGTTTCGCCTACCTTACAGGAACTTGTCAATGAGGCTGTAACGAGTGCTAGTGAATAGCACAGAAATCCATCGTTTACTTATTGGACCAATTCCATTGTCCATAGTGGTGGAATATTAAATCCTGCCGTTAATGCCCTACTGAAATATTTACTGAATGCAATTTCAGTAGAACATTAGCGGCAGGATTGAAACTTCCATAAGTAAACGCTTGATTTCTGTGCTATTCACTAGTACTCGTTAAAGCCTCATTGACAAGTTCCTGCAAGGCAGGCGAAACTGGTCTGGAGAAGGAGTCGTGGTGGACAGCATAAAAAGCAGGATGTCCGTATCCTATAAAATAAAAAAATATGATATTTTTACTAAAAACCGTGGGGTTAGTTGGGCAACTGTAGCTTAACTAACCCCAACCTGAAATTTTAAAGAAAAAGTAAATTTATTTAAAAACCGGTTAACATTATATCCAAAATCTTTATATATATTAAAATTGCAATAAATTTACTTAAGATTAACACTTACCTGATTGAGAACGGAATACATTTAGCTATCACAGATAAAATTTTCCGGCTTGCAATTATTTTACTTTTTAAACACAAAATAAAAAATGCGCACGGATACTTTTCTCGATCGCCGTGTCACCACTAGTGGTCGCACAATGAGTTCCCCTCGCGCAACCCCTTCTTTATGCTATTTGATGCTTTCGCGTGCGGTCGATAGTTTTTAAGATATTTTGATTGCCCAACTTACCTCTATGCTCAACTTGCCCCACCCTACCCTAGCCTCGGAGAGAGCCTGATTACATATTTTTAGATAAATAATAAAAAATACATTGCTAAAACACGTATCACCTACTTACAAAACATTCTCTTATTTCGCCTCTGTCCTACTATAAAACCGGTGGCACGTGGCGTGGTACTAGAAACTCGTCGGGTTAAATATTTTTGCTTTTGGTTTCTTTACTTTATTATTTTTGTGTAGGTACTAGGCGGCATCGCTTTCAGAATGAATTAAATTTGGACCAATACCACCACTGCCACAGTCGTTTAATTAGGGTCGTTTAGGTACAATTTATCGTATTGACGCAAACGGGAAATGACAGGTAAATTTTGAATCGTGCCCCAAACGCGAATACCCCAAACGGGAATAGACCTATACAAAGTACTTTACTCCCTTTAAAGACAGTTAAAAGAAATCATTCTGCTTTTCTATGGTATCCACCACGACTCCTTCCCCAGACCAGTTTCACCTGCCTTACAGGAACTTGTCAATGTCGGGAAAACACCTTTGTATACTACCTATAGGCTGTTTTACACCATTTAAATGACAAAAAAAGGTTTTTAAAAATGTGAAAAAAAAACAAAATGCCACTATAAGAAAAACAAAAGTTGATGATGATATCTCAAAATCAAAACGTCGAAATTAAATTTTGAACACAGAAATGCCTCTTAATAAGTTACCCAAATATTGTTTTTACAGAATAAAAAAAATTTGAAATAAAAAAAATACAGTCAGTAGGTACTTACTTTTTCAAATTTGTACATTTTCAGTTTTTCCAAAATACCTAACTAGTCCCTGGGCCAGTAACAGAAGCGCAACTAGGATTTTTAAATTATTTTATCTAAAAACTTAGACATGATACGCACACCAAATTTATACCAGATGCTTTGGATGCTAGGAAAAACACTTTGTTAAAAAATGATTTTGGAATATGCAAAAAAGATAGTTTTTTGGTTAGTCCCCCATAGAAAATCAAAACTTTTAAAAGCATATTCTCTATTTGTATTTTTTCATAAATTTAATAAAATTTTATCGACAAATTTTAAATTTCGCAAAAATATCTCCTTTTCTTGTCACCAAATGAGGCATTTAAAAGTCTCGCCTAAAAAAATGTAGAGTGAAAAAATTTCAACTGAATATAGTTCTTTCAAAAATATGAATAATTTTATAAAATTTAATATTGATCAATAAAAATTGATTATGTTTATGGAAAAAATACAAATGGAGGATTTGCTTTTAAAAGTTTTGATTTTGTCAGGGGGGCTAACCAAAAAACTAACTTTTTCTTGCAAATTTAAAAATAAAAAATTCTTTACCAACTGTTTCTCTTTAGACCAATAGTAGATATCCGGTATATGTTAATATGTTGGTCTTGTGTCTCATTTTTAGATCAAACAAAAATTCAAAAATAATAACACTTTTAAAACCTTTTTGGGGGGTTCGTTTTGACAAGTCTACCACGAATATTTATACCGCCATGTAGTCGGTGTCTAGTTTGAATAATGCACTTTTTCCCATTTATGTTGCTTATTTATGTTTTTTTCTTTTAAAATTTGCCATTCATACACGTACACATATTTAACCCTTAAGTAGGTACTATACTGGAGTCTCTCAGATTTAAAGCGATTTTCTTTTAAAAATATTTTGAATACTGCTATTTTATCCTTACCACCCCATGTACCTTTCCCTAGCAGTAGTTTACGCAATCTTTCCGGTAGGCAGTGCAGTGTAAGTAGTTTCATGGTTAATATCTTCGCTTAAAGGGTTAGGGGAGTCTTGGAGACTCGTATATCATAAATGTAACAATTTAAAATGTTTAATACATTTTGTTTTTGTGTTATTTTTGTTTATTTAAGTGTATAAAATGTCTCAGGTGTAATCTTTATCGAAAGAAGTTAGATTTGGAGAAAAATATTACGAAAGTACATTAGAAAATTGGTTTAAAGAAATAGACGATGCCAGTGATATCGACTAATTTGAGGAAGATCATGCCGTTTTATCGAATCATGAAAAAAGACAGCGAACAATCTATGTCGGAGAAGAAAAACGGTTTAAAACTAGAAAAAAAATAGTTTAACGAAGGTCAGCAAATTAAAAATGATTTTAATCGCAAAAATCATTACCAAGTGGCCAGAAGTACACCTTCTATATTATAAAAAAGTGACTTGAAGCTTGCATTGCACGTTTTCATATGTGAAAAAAAATGTTTTTCTACATTTTGTTTATTTGTTTGATATTTTAGTCATTAGAAAAAATGCCTTTATAAAACTGATTGATATTTAAAATTATAATATTCAAAATTGTTTCATAAAGGTTTAAGTATGCTTGTTTTATTATTTCACTAATATGCCATTAGGTTTAATGCTAAGTAAATAAATTAAATCATTTTTTTCATATTTATTTTTTGTTTAAGTTTCTTTAAGCAGGAGTCCCTGAGACTCCTATAGTAATAATGATTGAAAATTGCACTATAGTACTTAAGGGTTTAAGTTTACTTAAGCCTTTTAGCGAAACATATTTATGTATAATATATAATAAAAACATTATAAAACAAAATCAGTGAAACCTACTAAAAAAACATATTCAACTAAACCTGTTTTACTGCGCAATAAAAAAAAATTATACCTAACCAGTTTTGCCCATACCGAACGAAAATCCGGGCGCGCTTCTGGCTGTATAAAATTATTGCACGCACAAATTAAAGTATCGATTTTAAGGCGTGTAACTATATATACAGCAAGACTTATTTACTGCGTCAGTAGCGTGGTGTAATATCATAAAACATTATTTAAAAATCTTCTTTAGTTCATCAAATAGTTGGTAACTGTTATTGAGCAGAAACTCTATTGTATCTGTTACAGATACTAAGGGGACATAAGCGAAACTAGCCATAGAACTTGGGCGGTGCCTAGGGGGCGAAAAGACATCGAAATGACCGAAACGACATGTTTTTTTTTTGCAATCCAAGAAATTTTGCAAACTAAAAAAGTAAAAAAGTAACTGAAGGATCATTAATGAGACGAATGCTTAGGGTTGCGGGGGACGTTATGGTCCGAATATTGTTCTCATATCAGGGCATGGCGTCCCCCACAACCCTAAGCATTCGTGAATTCATTCAAAGAAGAGTTATTCGTCTCATTAATGATCCTTCACTTACAGAAAGGCTTTCCTCTCTTACCCATCGTGAGGCTGTCGGGGATTTATCGCTTTTTATAGGTACTTCCATGACTTCTGCTCTGAAGAATTTCAGTTCTCAACAGAGAAACTCGTGGTGCCGCGCGTATGCATCCCTATACGGTTCAACTGGACAGACCCCGAACTTCCCGCTTTGTTCGTTCTTTTATCCCTAGAGTTTCCAAAATGTGGAACCTGCTGCCCGCGGAGGTCTTTTCTTCTCCCCCAAATCTTCAGGTATTTAAGTCCCGTGTCAACAAACTTCCTCTTACCTCGCTTAAGACACCCACGGTACGTTAGTATAGTCTTTTATAGGCTTTTACCCTTCGTGGTTTGTCCAAAGATAAAAAAAACTACTGCAAGCCTGAAGTGGATCTGCTCCAACTTTTTTTTTTATCTCAGAAAATAAAACGGGCCTCACCCCTAACAATTATTGATTTGATACAATACTCTATGAAACAAAGGTACAATACCACTTTGTACCTGCTTACACGCCTATACCTATGAATTTTAAACACCTTTGGGGGGCTGGACACCACTCAAACGTTATATCATATTTTTTGATGCGTGTATCAAAAAATAAACCAGACATTAACTTTACAGCAGGTAATCGAATGTTTTAATGTAAATCTAATTTATTAAAAAAAAATATAATTATTTTATCGAAATTTCCTTGAGTAATCGATTTTTCAGATTGTGTACCGCATAAATAGTTATTTTTATTTTTATGCAGTGCAGTTGGAGCCCACGAAGACGCCTATGTACTTAAGGTAATTATTTTCCATTTTCTGTCAACGTTGTGCGCCAAACACTAAAACAAGCAATTTTAGAGCATCTTTAGAGTTACCGCCACATATGTTATTATTTTTAAATATCTTAAACTACGCCGTCTGGGGTATATAGGCATAGACCCTGTTCACTACACTACCGCAGGAGACAATAGTAAAGAGTATTGTTCTTTAGACGCTTTTCTATGCAAGAGAACTTTCTACTTAGTGTCTAAAAACGGTAAATACATCTTACAAGTAGCACATACCCAAAACTATCCACTAGGTGTAATATGAGCTTCACACATAAATGTAAATTACGAAATGAAACCTTTTTCCATTTGTATTTTTAAAGTTTTTGTGTCAGAATTTTGTAGGCTCTCTGTTGGGCGCCATTATCCAAAAAGTTGGCAAAATGTGTATCATATTTGTGGTTATTAACACTTGTTTGGATATGACACTTTTTTTATTTTTTTTTAACTTGGTTAAGAAAATATAACGGAAACCTAAAAATATATCACTTATATTATTAAGTAAGGTTTATAGCACCTAATGAGATTCATATTTTTAAAAATTTAACAGTCGCAATTTATTTTATCGCATCTCTGTTAACAAAAATACGGTCCCGAAAAGCTACCAAAAAGCGTGTCGGTATATCGATTTATGCTGGTTTGGAAACTATAAAATGTGTATTAGTTTTAAGTTTAATTAGGGAATTAAAAAAAATTAACTAACCTGAACTAACTATGACCCCCACCTATACGCTGTAATAATAACAGAACTATTGTAATGCAGTAAGACTGACACAGATTTAAGAGTCTTTACACATGGGTTTTAGTCAAATTCGCATTTGGCTAATGCACATTACTGCGCTCTTGTAAACTTAGAATAAATATGTCTGCATGTATTAATAAATTATATGCAAACCTCTAGAGTACCAAACAAGAAGAAGTAATTATGCATGTTGTAAAGGAAACCAAACCAGAAAAAAAAGGGTCAGGCAGGTCAAATTTTATTAGGTGCCCAAACAAGAAGTTCCCGAACAAGAAACACCGGTATATCGGTTTAAAAACTATTCAGTTTGATACAGAGCACACGAACTGGTTATTTATGGGGAAATGAGGACACGACCCCTACAGAATAAAAATAATTGGGATGGGCAGATTATTATCTTTGACAATTTAAGACAATACGAAATTCCTAGATTTAAATTATTACAACGTTAATTAGGCCAAAAGTATTTTTAACCGAGAAAATAAATGCAAAAATATTATTTTACATTGTGAGCTAATGAACTATGAAAGTTAAATCCATCGGAAATCGACACCGAAAACCAAAAATCTAATGGCATTTAATAATTAGGATATTATTAGGGCACGCCACTGCTTATTCTATAATCGTTTCAAACGAGATACTAAGCAAAAGTGGGGCACGTCCTATGAAAAATGTCAAGGCGGTCTATAAATACAGTCACTCGGCAAAATGAATCGTTATACATGGCGCGCCATCTGCCGCAGAAACTAGGTTAACATGCATCGACTGGGAGTCTAAGTGGCAGTAGTTGTCTGTGTGCCTTTCTTTTCCTTCGATTGAATGAGAAAGAAGAGTGCCTTTATATTACAGAGTATATAAAAAGGCTGTAGTTCAGCTAGTCGCTTATAGGTGGCGGATATAGTACGGATTTATACTTAAAGGTTTTAGTAAAATTTCCCGAAGAAAATGATTTAAAATTATATTTATCGTATTAAAAAAGAAATAATTTTATTTTCCAATGATAATACCCCAAAACTATTTTTATAATAATAATAGTAAATCTTATTTCCGCTAAATAAGCATCTGCAAATATTGTTTACCTATAAAATTAACCAATTAAGTCTGGGCAGCAAATATTTTCCTATCGTTCGTTCTTAACAAAATAATAACATGAAACCGTAAATTGTACTTCTATTTTTTCTTATGTATAAATAACCCCAAATATAAAAAAGTTAAGGTAATGGTTCGAAGGACCAAACTTATTTAATAACAGATTAGATTTGAAGTAGTCCATAATAGTATGTTTTTTAATATTAACATATTTATTATGTCTTCTGGTTGGTAATAGGAAGAGGCTACTAACAAGATAAATTAAAAGTTTACCGAGTTCTAGTTCTAAAACACGAGTAGTTGTTATTGTTTTACATGTTATAATTAAAAAGAATAATATAAATTTCCTTTTTTTTCTGATCCTTAAATTTAAAAAAATACGACACATAGTACTCACATGTAAATTTAACTGTACAAATAATAAAATAAAAACAAAAAACTATGCTGCAGTTGAAAATATACAGGGTGTTGAGTTGTTCAGGAATATGCAATAAAGAGCTTTTTGTTTAACACAAAAAATGTAATTTAATTAGGCCAATTAAAATAAAATATAAAAAGTACAAAAAGTTGGATGCGTATACTCTTTTGTCAGAAATATTTGTTTACGAGCCCCTCAAGGCGCCACTAGACTTTTAGAGAGAGAGAGAGATACTTTTATTGAGTTAGGGCTAAATTAGCCCAATACTACAACGCTATCAAATTTTATTAAAATTGACTAAATAATATTTAGGATATTAATATAAATACGATTTTTTTTAAACTTTACCACTTTGTATCTTGGAAACAATGCATTTTAAAACCTATGTTCATATAAACTTCTTTTGCATAAAATAAGAACATCAATATGATTTTTTCTTAACGTAATTAAGAAACACCCTGTATATTTTTAATGTATTTATCATTGCGGAATCCTTAAATCTACGTACAAATTTAAGATCTTCAATACAATTTTTAACATTAAGCGTATAAAAAAATTAATTGTTTACTATTGACACTAGCGTACCAAAGGGGGCGGTCCGCCACGGGGCCCCCAGTGAGAGGGACCCCCAAACGGTGGTTCTCATATAAAATAAGATAGATATTTGTGTTTGGGAGCGTTGTTTTGAGGTCTTTTTGTGTGTTTGGGTACCAAAATACAAAAAGAAGGGGACCCATTTTGGCAAAGTGTGTGGCATGTTAAGTTGGAAGGGGGACCTTTTTTTTGGTTTTAAAAATGTTTCCAAGTAGAATAAAAAGGGGTCCCGATCTAAGAAAGTATATTATAAGGTCTAAGGAGGGCCCCATTTTAAAGATGAAGAACCGCAACTTTGCTTTCCGCCAGGGCCCCGATAGCTCTAGGTACGCCACTGGGCACTGAAAATTCCTAGTTATGTATTCTTAGTTTGTTTTTTAGTGCCGTGGTACATCGTTTGTTTAATATCCAGTTTTAATTCTGAGATTATGTTTGAATTTTAGGTGTTTTGTCTATTAAAAATGACGCTTTTATACAGGGTGTCGTTAAAAGGCCTATACAAAAAGCCATCACAAAGTCGTTGGACCAAAATACAATGATCTAACCCAATTTACCTTGATCGAAAAGTTAATTTTCTTTACTTTATTGACTGATAACGATATTTGCTAAATTGACTTAGCTTTTTAAGTTATACAAGCTCTTAAAATAAATACTGAATTCAATTTTGCGAACCCCAGTATTTTCCCCAAACACTATTTCTAACAATTTTATAATTATGTCCGCCCACTAAACGTTATTAACCTACTTTCAGTCCCCCAGTTAAAAAGTTTCCTCAATAAAACTTTCAAAATAAACTTAACCAATTATGTTAAATTCATCCAATTATGTTAAATTCATCGACCGCTTCAAATGAATGAATGAATTGCTTATTTTAGATTTTATCGGTATGTATTAGTTATCCATCGCCTGAGTTAATGCTAAAACGCCTCCCTTTTGATTGCTTTTCCAATCAATGCAGCCACCCCTTATTGCTTGCCTTTTCGAACCAGTGATCGGCATTTGGGGGTAAAAATCTAGAAGTCGCTATAGTGCTATAACAGGACGGATCATTATCATTTAATATAGGTACCTAATTTACAAGGTGATTCGTATCTACCAAAAAGTGGTAAAAAAGAATGTTTTTTCCGTGGCGGTAAAAAAATTGACATTGTTTCCTTGTTAACTGGTACTAAAATGTGATTTTCATAAAATTACCTTTTTCCAGTGAGGAAAAAAGTGAGTATATTAGGTATAATATTCCAAATAACTACTAAACGAATGCTTTTAGTTTCAACTTTTTAGTTTTAATCCGTCAAATTACACAATAACGTTGACACCTTCCTTAAGGATTTCCATAGTAATGCAAGGTCTAATTGTGTTTCAAATATATATACCAGTCGACCAGTTTGAAACTTCATATTTTACATGATTAATGTTCTGACTTTAATATTATGTTTTTTTTCAATAATAAAACGTGGTTTTTTCCCATCTTAGAAAAAAATGGTGGATTATATAATATAGTTTTTTTGTCCAAAAGCTCCGTCGGTATGATCTACTAATAAAAGTAACTCCCTAAAAGTCGATTGCCTACAATAAAACGATAAACGGTAGTCGGGAGAGCACGGTCGTATTATACCTTCACAATACGACCGTGCCCTCCAGACTACCGTTAATCATCATTTTATTGCAGCCAATCGTCTTTCTTAAGGGGTTATTTTTATTAGTAGATCATGCCGACTGACCTTATTTAGGCGGAAAACTATAATAGTTCTCTCAGTTTATTGTTTCCCTCGGTTTGCGTCAGGAGACAACACAACCTCGAGCTAAATTCTAAAGCATTTTTTCTTGTATAATACGTAAATAACTATTTTTGCGCTATTTTTAACAAGTGGACCACATTATTTTACCATATACAGGGCATTTTATTAAGGGTGGATGGGTACCATATTTTAGGAAGTAATAGTCGTAGGACAATACGAAAAAAATCCTCTTAAGAATATCGACCGTTCCTATTTATACCGCTAGGGGATGTACCAGCTATTGTCGTGTATAAAAATATATTTTTCTTAAAAATCACCTTAGTATAAGTTGGAAAAACAATATTGCCAAGGTACTGCTATTTAAAATTTTGCATTTTTTGGCAATTTACTTTTATTTGTAGGGCGTTAAATAGGGGCTGTAGAGAAGGGTGAAGTTTTACGGCTTAAAATGCTCATAATTTTGGTTTGCCTTAATCGAATTTACCAAACTCGGTTTTGTTTTAAAGATAAACCATTTAGTAATTAGGAAAAAAATCAACCCTAGTCATATTGTCTTTTGTTGCTTCCTCTAGAGTGCGCTGTTTAAGGAGTTTAGCGTTTTTAAAACAGAAAATTCAAAAAAACTGGCCATAGGCGGACATATTTAAAATAATTAAAGAAACCTTTAGACATACAAATAAAGATTTTTTTTTAACATCATTAAAAACATATTATGCTTTAATAATTATGTTAAAAAAGTATTCTTAGATTTTTATATCACTCAAGAAAAATCAATGAAATTAAGACATTTAGCAAATTTTAGAACCAATAAGGAACCCGTAGATCAAAAATGTTAAGGCTTTCAGATTTTAACAACGAGTTTTTGTATATACAGAGGCACATTTAAAAGACTATATGACAACGAAAAGTATTTTATGCTTTATTTGTTTTCTGGGAGATTAAATTTAAACAAAATATTATTTGGCCTTTCTCCAGAATAAAATTAAAAGTTCATTTAACATTTTATGAAAATTAAAACTTTTATACATTGTGTAGAACTATTCTGCTCTTAGGCAATATAATAAAAGTAATTATTACTTTAAAAGAAATAATAAAATATTTAATATTAAGTTACTTACAATACAAAGGTTTCAATCTATAAACAAAGGTTCATTAGCACTAGGTTGAAATTATTTTAATCTAATAAAAATAAAATCTTAACAAGACGCCAGACGAGAACTGGGCCAATGGTTGCGTCTAATAGGTGTACCTTTTACCAGTTAATTTTTCCAAAAGTAATGTCAAATTCTAAAAGTGTCCATCAGACATTTTATTATATATATATATTTTTTAGTTTTCTAACAAGTTTATAAATAAGTTTTTAGGTAAACTGTTTACCACATTTTTGGTAAACTATTTACCACATTTTTGAGACGCAACTATTGGCCCAGTTCTCGTCTGGCGTCTTGTTAAGATTTTATTTTATTAAATTAAAATAATTTCAACCGAGTGCTAATGAACCTTTGTTTATAGATTGAAACCTTTGTATTGTAAGTAACTTAATGTTAAATATTTCATTATTTTATTTCTTTTAAAGTAATAATAACTTTTATTATATTGTGTAAGAGCAGAATAGTTCTACATAATGTATAAAAGTTTTAATTTTCATAAAATGTTAAATGAACTTTCTAATTTTATTCTGGAGAAAAGAAAAATAATATTTTGTTTAAACTATATGACAACGATTTGAAAAAAAAAAATGTTTTTTTATTTCATCATAATAGTCAACAAATTATGCGCATTAAAGTTATGAAATAGTATATATTCCACTGGGTCACCTCCTAATTTTAGTCGCTAGTTTTAGCTTCGTGGATACGAAAATTTGCAATAAACCCGCGAACGGATTTGATTTTAATATGTCCAATGCTCTAGAAGTTATGGCTTGTCTAATAAATTCGTTGACACCCCGTATTTTATAACTTAGCGAATCGTTTTCATTACAGTATTTTTATTCTATTCTATAATCGATACATATTCTTTATTATTTGAATGAATGAAAGCTTGCAAAACTGCATTAAAATTCGTAGACATCTCGTCGCGCACCGCTGTATCCTAGTGCGGTGCGGTTAGGTCGCCACAGACGCCGCGCTGCTTCGAACGAGCCACACACTTCCCGCCTTTAATGAGGTACGTGCTGCTCCCCGACTGAAAAACCGCCACGGACACGCTCCAGTAGCTCCGGTAGTTGCATCTCATCCCGCAACAATCATCTCGGCTTCTGTAATAGCCTTCAATTCAAGCTTATGAACCTCGATAATACGCAACTCAATCATTCATTGTTTGCTTCATAACGTTATCGATAAAACAAAAAAACATATCCTTATAATATCCATGTTTCTGTATTAGAATCGCTTCTTTTTATTCACAAGTAATTTCATTCATAATAGTCATATAACTAGCGTACCAATTTTTAAGAGAGGCTGATGATATGGGTAGGGGAGCCCAAGAGGGGGATTCTGGGATTTACTACAGCGCGGCAGATTATTATACCGAAGAGTACCTTGTACCCGGTTAAGTACCTTCACCAAATACGAGCCCCGTATACAGGGCCGATCGTAAGAAACAATGCATGACAAATCTGTTAATAAAAATTAAAAAAATATATTTAAAATTTAAGGTATTTATCATTTTTGTATTTATTTTCGCAAATTCGTCATGCATCAAAGTGGTTTTTATTTTTTTGTTTAAAAACTATGCATCGTTCGGGAAAAATCAAAGATCAAATTTGTTCCAAATTCAATGAGGATTAAAAAAATATATTTTGCGAAAAAGCAGTGGCGCACCATTTTTTTAATAGTCCATATAAATATAATACAGAAGTCACTGGTACTTTTTTTTTATTTACATAAAAAATATCTTTTGCCGCTGTTAAGCGCATTTATTTTTAACCAATCTAGTAAACACACGAATCGAGCTTTGCAGATTCTAAAATTTTAGGATAAAAGTACTTTTTTAATACCGCCAGAGGGCACTTTACCTGAAACTTAAAATTTATTTACATAATAACTATTTTATTTTGACAGATATCGCAAAGCTGGGGGCGCCATTTTATAGACAATTAAAAACTTAAAAAATAAGGAACTCTATTAAAGTCGATAAACCTCCCGTTTAGGCACCAATCGACATCAAAAACTCAACCGACAAACTTTACAGGGCGATTCTACAACGGAAAATAAGAAAAAACTTCATATGAACATATGTCCTAAGCATCTTAGTTTCTGAACTACGGGAAGTTTAAAATTAAAAAAACAAAACGTTTCTTTTTTTTATTTAACACACCGTAGTTCAAAAACTTAAGACTTTTAGGACATATGTTTATATGAAAGTGTTTTTCCTTATTTCAAACTGTAGAATTACCCATTTTGTGAGTTTTCGGTGGAGTTACCGGGCACCCTGTATGGATGTAGGATATTTAATTGAAATTGATACTTTAAGACTTTAATAAAGAGTACTTTATTTTTTAAGTTTTCGATTGTCTATAAAATGGCGCCCCCAGCTTTGCTATATCTGTCATAATAAAAGTTATGATGTAAATAAATTGTAAGTTTCCGGTAAAGTGCCTTCTGGCGGTATTTTAAAAAGTACTTTTATCTTAAAATTTTAGTATCTGCAAAGCTCGATTTGTGTGCCAAATGTCAACTAGATTGGTTAAAAAATAAATACAATATGGCAAAAAGAAAAATAAAAATTGAACTTTTACCCCTGTAACTTGGTAACCAGGGAGATTTAGACATTTTGTCAAAGGACTTACTAACATTATTTTACATTGCAGAATGACCCCTTAAAATTTCCTAACGCATTTTTTGAACACCCCGTATAAAGAGGTAAAGTTTGTAATTTTGTTTGTGGGTTTGTTTGTTTGTACCCGCTAATCTTCGGAAGTACTGAACCTATCATAAAAATTATTTTACAACCAGAAAGCTATACTATTCAGGGTCCTAATTCTCGAGCTCGATCACATCTCCAAAATGACCGTTCACTTCCCGGGCTGTTTTCCTTATACAGTCGCGTGATGGGAGCAGTTGTTTACGTTCAAGAATACCTATTTAAGCTTTTCGAGAAAATTCCGCCCACTTTTCTCATGAGAACGCTGTTTCCCAGTTTCAAGAATAAGGACCCAGGAGTGTTTAGCAGTAGGCTATATTTTACTATGATTAAACAAAAGTTCAGATATTACCGCCTAACGAGGAGGTAAAGAGGATATTATGGGTCAGTAGAATATTTTAATGCCCTATGTTATGGAATCTCAATTGGATAAAATAGAAAATCGATTCATATTTTGATAATTAGTGATAAATTCGCAGTATTTGTGAATTATTCAAAAAATTTCAAATTATTCGAAATTTTTCGAATTATTCATCGAATTTTTAATAATTCGGAAATTCGAATTATTTGATTCAAATTTCGAATCGAATATTTATATTCGATTCAATTCGATTTGAACGTATTCGCACACCCTACTTAATATGCATCACATTTTTAACGTTTGTAATATTTCGATTCATGTTTAGTTTGCGCATACCAAATACATCATTATATATAATAAAACTAATTTGATAAAATGTGCGTGCCGATAAAACTTAAAAAGGAGTCCAGATACGATAAAGGTACTTATATAGTGTGATAGCCCTTCATCCCCCTCGAACAAGAAATGTCCCGTTTTAACCTAAAGGGCGTATTTTTAAAGATATAAGGGCTTTTTCAACCCTTTAACTTAGAAATTAAGTGTAGTGGCGCCATCTGTTGTCAATATTTGAACTTCATAAGTTGTGAAAAAGAAAATATTTTTAAACTTTCCCGAATATCCTAGAGCTTAGCTCTCTAAATATATAAAAGCCCGCCGAGCCCGGTGTCGTCTGCCAGAGATATTTTGATTGTTGATTGTTTAATTGAAAGGGCTAATTTTCGGAAATACTGAACCAATGATGAAAATTCTTTCACAGTTAGAAAACTACACTATGCAGGAGTACTATAGGCTATATTTTATTATGATTGAAAAAAAGTTCATAGAAAAATATAATTAACGCCCAACGAAGTGGGCACGGTTGGCTAGTACTTTTATAAAAACTACTATATTTACATATTTAAATTAGATGTTTGTAGAATGCTTAATCTATTTTTACCCTAAATATTTACTTTTACTGCAATAAAATAAATTCGATAACACAACATCAGCGTGCTAATGTCCCTGAACGGAGATATCGTTTTCGGCTGCAGGCATCGGGGGAAACGACGACTCAACGACAAAAAAGACATTCGCAGCGCCGGACGAAAAAAAGAACCGGGAAGGCGTACCGATGTTTTTTTCTTGGGTGAAAAATGAGTCCAGGATCCGGCCGGAGTCGCCCGGAAATATCCGTGACAGGTCCGGGCTCACTTGCTTGTTTCCTAGTTAATGGAAGTTTTAATGGTGATTTTTTGGGAGAATAATCAAATATTTTAGACTTTAGACTATTAATTTTTGGGGTAGTTTTAAAATAAAAATTTAAAGCGTAGCATGCCGTGTGTCCCTAGCCGGTGGCTCACCCCTATAAGTGTTTTGATTTTTAATAAAGAGGCATTGTTTCACATATATTTAGTTGTTTTCTATCACTTCCGGTTTAACCGGAAAAACACAATTTTTTATTTTAAATAGGATACCCGGTATATTATTATCTACTTTCCAATTACAATGACATTATCTTTGATACTTTGACATCTGACCTCTAATTTTTTTAAAATTTTTAATTTTTAATTTAGTACTACCGGTGTAAGAATTAATGTTCATAAAATTATATATATATATATATATATATATATATATATATATATATATATATATATATATATATATATATATATATACACTATCGGACAAAAGTAGAGCAACACTTTGATAAAATTTACATATCCCGATTTTATAATACTAAATGTAAGATATCGCTTTTAAATACCTACATTCTGTTTTAAAACATCAAAGTAGGCTGCTGTCATCGGTGACAACGGCGCTTTGGATGATCAAGCCAGATCATGTCATTTTTTCATAAAGTTTTAACTGTAAATAAGTAATGCGTCAAAAGTAAAGCAACATTTTAATTAATTCATCAAATGATAAGTTTTCGGTGAAAGTAGAGACAAAAATAGTTTTGTAAAATTATTTTTTTATATTGTGAACATTTTTGTGCTGAATTAATTATGCCGAGAGGTATTCCAATTTCAAAAGACTTAAAGCAGAGAGTTGTGAATGCTTTCAGGGAAGGTAAAAAGCAAGCCCATATATCAAGACAATTTGATTTACCCAGTTACAGTGTATCTAAAATAATTTCATCCTATAATGAAAGGGGACATTTAGAGAATCTACCAAAATCGGGAAGACCAAGAAAAACAACAATATGGACCGACAGGCGCATTAAAAGAATTTCTCAAAATGATCCTTGGAAGTCTGCACCTAGAATTATTGCTGAAGTTCCAGGAATTATGGTTGGTCCACGGACTGTTCAGAGAAGGTTGGTAGAGGCAAAGTTGTTTAGTAGACGCCCCGCTAAAAAGCCGCTAGTTTCGGGAAGAAATAGAGCAACAAGACTTGCATTTGCACATCGGCATTTAAACTGGACAGTAGACGATTGGAAAAAGTTCTTTTAGTGACGAAACGCGATATAAAATTTTTAATTCCGATGGAATGAAACGTGTGCGGCGACCAATAAATAGCAGGTTTAATCCTAAGTACGTAACACCAACAGTTAAACATGGTAAAGGCAGTGTTTTTTTATGGGGTTGTTTCTCGTGGAAAGAGGTAGGCCCTATACACTTTATTAATGAAAATATGGATCGATTTATTTATAGGGATATAATGGAAAATGTCATGCTCCCTTATGCAGAGTGGGAATGCCACTGCGTTTTACGTTCCAGCAGGATAACGATCCAAAACACTCTTCGCGAATTGTTCAAGAGTGGTTTCGAGAAAACAATGTTCGAGTTTTGGAGTGGCCGGCACAATCCCCCGACCTCAACCCAATTGAGAACTTGTGGGAAGAAGTAGAACGTCGTATTCGAACACAAATGTTTCCGAATAAACAATCGTTGATAGATAAAATCCGCCAAGTTTGGACAAATCTTCCGGAAAACATTATTCAAAATTTGATTGCCTCAATGCCGCGACGTTGCCAGAAAGTAATAAATAATAATGGATATTCTATTAACTATTAACATAATACTTTTAGTAATTATTATAATTAAATGTGTTAAATGTTCTTTGTTGTAATATCTAAAATAAAAAATTGTTGAATACAATTTGTTGCTTTACTTTTGTCGCACTGATTTTCGTCAATATTTATAATTATAAATATTTTTGATCTAAAATTTTATCTAAAATTTATCATAATGTTGTAAAGTATTCCTTTAATCTTAGAGATAATACTTATTCATTAAACGCCAAAAGGTTATGTTGCGCCTGAAAAAGATCATCAAATACGGTATATGGGGACATAAAATTGATGCCAGTGCAATACGTTTTTTGGTTACAAGATCCTATGTGTGATAATAAATATTCACAATAATTAGAAAATATGTTTTTTTTTTCAAGTGTTTTTAAGTGAACAATTCGACGACCATAAATAATCCGATGTATCAATATTTATGTTAGTTTGACAGGTTAGGTGACAGAAATTTTTTATGTTTATCCTTAAATTTATGTGCTACTTGACCTTGTTTTATAAATTTGTTATAATTTTTTTCGGTAACTATTTTTTACTACTTAAAAAATAATAATTCCAATCTATTTCGAACGCCACTGGTATTTTTTTTTTAACTTTTACAGAAAAAATGTAATGTAATGTCAAAAGAAGTGTATCAAATTTTGTGCTAATATCTGGAGTGGTAGGAAGGTTATGACAAAAAAGGCATTATTTTCTTAAAACTTTAACACCCTGTGTCCTGAAAACAAAGCATTTTCGGGCATAATCTTATTTCAAAAATATTCCTATTTTCTTGAATTTTATACTGTGTTAAAAGCAAAATATCAACTTAAAAACTGTGCATTCCCGTTTGGAAACTTCTCGTTTGGGCACCTAATAAAATTTTACCCGACCTGACCCTTTTCTTTCTGGTTTGGTCCCCTAAACAAAATGTATTATTATTTCTTCTTGTTTCATACCCTAAAGGTGTGCATATAATTTAATAATTTATGAAGACATATTCATTCTAAGTTTACATGAGCGCTGTAATGCGCATTAGCCAAATGCGAATTTGAATAAAACCCATGTGTAAAGACTCTAAGGTAAAATTTTATTAGGTGCCCAAACGAGAAGTGCCCAAACGGGAATAAACTTTAAAAATAACCTTGTATACCTGACAAACGGTTTCGGTGTTTAATATCCATCCCCAATATTCCCATGAATATCGAAATTAGCCCCGGTTTACACCGACCCGACCTCCGGACAACCATTACGCATGCATTTGGTAAATTATTGCGGCAGCGGCCTTTTCCACCGGCGTTAATTAAATTTTTATTGTGGACGCGCGGCGAACCCTTTCAAGCAAGGCGGCCGCATCCGGAGATCATTATTATACGGATTTAAAGTGGCTCACGGGTAATTTTCGAAGAGTAGATCCATAATTGCTTGTTTACTTTGGGTTAATACAATATGGAAGGACGACACGTCGGACCTGAATGAGTTATTGACCTTTAAAATGAACTTTTGAAGGCAGATCCCGCACTCGGTAACTCGCAAGAAGAAAATTTCTTCTCTATTTTCTATTTCCTGTCTATTTCGAACTCCGTACAGTCTTTCGGCTCGGTTCGCACTTACAAATAGGCAACACGAACGTCTGGAAAACTCGCAAGAAAGATTTTTTTTCTATTTTCTATTTCCTATCTATTTCGAACTCCATATAAAATCTTTTGGGCTTGTTCTGCACTTACGAATCGGCAGCACAAACGCCTGGAAATAGAAAGACGATTTTGATCTTTCTTGTCATTTATCCTGTTCTATTTTATGGCGTTTTATATGAAGTAATCTCGCTTTGTTTACTTAGACGTTTACTTTTTTTATATGCGGGGACATTGATGCCATGCAAATTGTGATTACAATAATAGACAAATTATTATTCAGTGTTTTGTGGAAATATTATTCGTTTATGTTATGTTGTTATATTCTAATTTGCTGTCAGGGGCGTGCCTAGCCCATAATTATTGGGGGTAAATTCCAGTATTTTACCAACTCTATATATATATATATATATATATATATATATATATATATATATATATATAAATATTTTTTAAAGGTCTGTTTGTTTATAAATATCTTAAATACGAAGCCAGATACAAAAAATGTACTCTACTAAAAGTTGTATTTTTAGTTGCTTTAAAGGAAAAAAATATAAAAACAGCATAAAAAGCCAGTGGCGTACATTTTTCTCTCAATAATATTGGCTGTTGTGCCCACTGTACGCCACTGGATTTTTATGCAGTTTTTATATTTTTTCCTCTAAAGCAACTTCAAATACAACTTTTTAGTGTATTACATTTTTTTTTTCATGTGGCTTCGCATTTAAGATATTTAAAATCAAACAGACCTTTAAAAAAATATTTAACGCCCTGTATCTCAGAAACGGCATATTTTTATAGGAACTTTTCTTCATAAAAAGACATAAGAAATCACCCTTTAAAGTTTGGTACCGTAGCTAGGAAATAACCCTTATTTTAATTTGGAAACAAGTCATTTTTAAGCTACCCTGTACATTCAACCTTCAAATATTTTTGTGGAAATGTATTTTCTCATCAAGCAGGACTTTTTATGATGAGACACTTTTCTTCGTAAAATTATTAATAAAAAAGTTTCCCATTTGTTAAGAACTTTCGAAGACACGCTGTATATATATAATATATAGATATAACTATATATATATACAGGGTGTCCCGTAATTATTGGACATAGGTTAATGTAGGATACCTGACATGAAAATAAAGCGTTTAAGCTCAATATCGCTTAGCAAAATGATATTGGTTTTCGTTCTATAGGGAGTTAAAACTAATTTTTTACCAAACATTTAGTGAAATATCTCGGAATTCACTGAACAGATTAAAGTAAAATTGGTGTACTTTTACTATTTAGGATGGCGAACACGAGTATGATATCTATTTTGCCACTACCACTAGATGGCGCCACATACAATAACATTGATTGATTAAAATGGTCATTACTTTTTTGACCTCCCTGTATGCACATTTGCGAGTGGAAATAATAAAACAGCATTTAATTTTAGTCAAAAAGGTATACTTCTTTAATCTCCAAAAAGTAGACCGTTTTCGAAATAAACGATTTTTTATTAAATAACCGTCAGGAATTGTGGCAAAAGACTGTGGAAGGAGTCAATATCATCAGGGCCCAAGAAGTATCATTATTTGGAGTCAAGCAAAATTTAAATAAAAGAATTAGACAATGTGTCCTATGGTAAACATTTTGAACATTTATTATATTCAATAGCCTTTCCTAACTTTATCGTTGTTAATTAAATTTTAAAGTGTTCATGCGCAACCTAATAAAAAAGTCGTTTATTATATTAAAACTATACAGGGTCATCCAAATAAAGTGTCTGTCATTTGTAACTTCGTTATTATTCAAAATATGAAACCGTTTAAATTAGCAAACTCGTAGTTTTTCACGCTCTTTAAGACTAAAGATTAGAAAAACAATTGACAATCAGGTTGCCGAGTTATACAGCAAAATACCCCTTTTTTAAATGGAACACCCTGTATATTTTATCACCATTAGAAAGTTCTTTCAAAATCCTTAAAAAAGTCTGTATGTAATATATCCAATTTTTCATAGTTTCGGAAATATGGCCATTCTCAGGAGTTTAATAGTAAACTGGATTTTTATATAAAACACCCTGTATATGGTATCATCATTAAAAAGATATTTTAAAGAGCTTTAAGAAAATACCACATTTGATGTGCCTATCTTTTTAGTTTTGGAAATATAACCATGATAAAATATACAAAGTGTTCCTTTTAAAAAAGGGTATTTTGCTGTATAACTCAGAAACCTGATTGTCAATTGATTTTTCTAATCTTCAGTCTTAAAGAGCGTGAAAAATGCTACTAGTTTGCTAATTTAAACTATTTTGTATTTCAAATAATAACGAAGTTACCAATAACGGACACTTAATTTGGATGACCCTGTATAATAATTCTTCACAAGCACGTTATAAGTTACAGTAACTAGGGCTGATCTTGCATTCTGTAACGATACCGATTTTTTACCCGATACGGTGATAAAAAAGATTGATATAAAGAAGTTGCAGGTTGTGAAATTTACCACAATAGCACGGCAGAATGCCATGGCCATGACAATAGTTAACCTTCCTAGTCAATGTTGTCACTTTTGTCAGACTCAAAAATTATATGATGGGTTTTGTTGTTAATAATAATAATTAATTAATAATACTTCAATTAGTGATGATCATAGTACAACAAATAAGGTATATATTTATTTTTTGCTGAAATATTTTGGGATTCTTTTCTAATCTTTTAGCAGAACCTACATTTACCCAAGTAACTAAAATATTTGGGGGTGGACGCCCCCCTGGTCTCCCATAAACATGCCCCTGTTTGCTGTAGAATTTAACATTTAGATAAGGTGTGAGCTCACTAATTATTTTTTTAATTAAATCCATACATGCTATAGCACAATAAGCCCCACATATCCCGCTAACCTATCTCCTTTTTACTCGCAGATCTTGTCGCTGTTTTCTCCTTTAATTTGTATACAAAATAGAAAAAAGCTAGATACATTTTATTTGAGCAAAAGATAAACTATTAAACTCCGGAAATTTAATAGACTTGGAGTGTTTAAAATTTACCAAATAAATGAAACATAAAGCATAAGTAAAAAAACATTTATTTTAAGAAAAAAAAAAGTGCATTTTTTTAATAAGAGGGTGCCTTTTTCCACTAAAGAACCCAACCTTTTCAGGTCCAGTAGTCTATCACTTTTCCATTGCCGAAGATTTACGAACTATTTAGAAAGAATGATACAGAGTACAGACCAGAAATAGAAAAAAATCTTTTCTCGCTATTTCTTCTTTCTTTAATCGAGTTACAGAGTGCGGGAGCAGAAAACCAAAAGCAACTCTAGTGCACCGTGGTAAAAATGGTAAATTCGATTAGTAGGGTGAGTTTTTTTGATGTTTAGTACAGAGATTCCGAAAGAAATCACGGTTTCAGGATATTTAAAAAAAAAACCTTTTCCTAAAGAATGTTTTTTCCCTATAGCTCAGTTATTATTCGAAATTAAAAAAGAGTGCAAATAGGAAGGTTGTAGATAATTAGTTTTGAAATGGAAAGGGGTAATTATTAATGTAGTACTCCGTTTTTGACATAGTTTTCAATAATTAAAGCTAGAGAAAGCATAAAAATAAGAGAAAGCCTATGTCAAACCGACAAACTAAATTATTAAATACAACCCCATGGAACCAAAAGTTGTTTTTTTCGAAAATGGTTCACTTTATCGATTTCGGAAAAAAGTTACTTTTTTTGGCTAATGATTCAGGCTTTTAAAAATGCTATTTTAATTCCTTTATTATACAGGGTGTAAAAGTAATTAGGACTATTGTTTAAGGAAAAGTCTGCTTCTGGCGACGCGACACTGACAAGAAAAAACTATTTTCAGTGACGTCTTTTAAGAGCACATATTCCTGTAAAGAGGGGCTTCATGAGAAAAAAATTATAGGAACTTATCACATTTATGTGTTCTGTATGAATCCGAGAGATTGCTCAATATTCTTGAACACCCTGTACAAATTCGAAATTATTTTAAAATCCATTTTATTAAGAAAAAAATAACTAAAGAACTAAATTGAAAAAACCCTTTTTTATTAACAATTTTTTTTGTTTTGTTTAAAATTTAATGATAACCGATTTTTGTGCTTTATTTAGATTATATATAAGCAAATCAAAATGTCTCCTGAGTTTTTTCCGTATATGTTTAGTTGCAGGCAAAAAAAATCCACTTAATTGCCGAAATTGCCTTTTTGACCATAAAAGTAAGCATTGTATAACAACAACAATAAATACCTTTTATACAAAAAAATTACATTCTAGCTGTTTTTTTGAATTTATTAAGCGACAATAGGCCCTTAGTCATGTACACCTAAGGTAGCAAATTTTGAGTGTAGATAGATTGGATTTTATTCCTTTTCCTAAAATTTTTCCGGAAATTTTAAAATTTTTAGAAATATTGACAAAATTTGCCTTTTTGTGAAAATGCCCGCGAAATTATTTAAAACGCCGCATAATCCAATGAGGTAGTTCGAGTGTGCGTACGTCACAAAAGATACGACAGCCCTTTTCTATTGCTTGTTCCTTTGTTGGCATATTTATTAACCGTAACGATTTTCACATAGACACTGGCAACATTGTGAAGTTAATTGAACTTGCAAATTGTGAAATAAATTTTAATCAATTTTAAAAATTATAAACAAAAAAACTATAGACAATGTTGGTAAAATCCTAATTTGTCCGGGTTGGTAACGTATTTAACTATTGATTAAAATAGTGTTTTTCCATTGTAAAATTTGTGCTAAGAGCCTAGTCAGGTAGACTGTCTCCTTTCCACGCATTGCCTGTTCAATTGTACAGTCTGTACACATATTATGTATATTGGCTGATCCTGTATACTTTATCAATAGACACCCGCGTGAGCAATCCTAGCCGATGACGAAAAATGCAACAAAATGTGCTTTTGTGGTAAAAACTATATTTGTTTTTGTTGTTAAAAAAAATGCAACTATTTTACATAAAAGTAGACAATAAATTCAGCCAAAAAGTTTTATTTTTCTTAATTCATCAACTTGTCTCGTCTGCCCTTCGGCAAATATGAGCAAGAGCGATAGCAAACAACCCGCCAGCTAATGACGCCGGTTGCGGCATCGGCTGGTCTTAGCGGACCCAGACCGTTCGGCTGCCGGAATAATCTGCTTTTCACTCATGTGCACCAGCAAAAACTTCTATTAGACGAGGGCCTTAATTAACGCAAAAATCTTGTAATTCCTCGCTTCTCCGCACCGGTCTGGGCTGCAGAGCGGTATTAGAATGTTGCCATTTAAGGGTTCGTTTTCCAAGTTTGGGATAAATAATTGTAAAATATTCCAGAAAGAGTCTCGTCGGTTTTTGTCTTTTTTCTTTAAAATTACGTACTCTATTAGAAACAATATGCATGTGACCCTGATATTCTGAAAATTTTTAACCGACTTCAAAAAAAAAAGGAGGGTATAATACGTATGTTTGACACCTAAGTTTTTATGTATATACACCGATTACTAGGTTAATCGTGTACCGATTTTAAATTTTTTTTTTTTAAAGGTGTGCACATTCCGCGGTGTTCCCATAAGAAAGGTAAGTCAGAATCACAAGAGAGAAAGGTAATAGACTTATTTTTTGCGGCAAAGCTGACTTTTTAGTAGGGAAGCGCACGATGCTAAATGGGAATTTACTTGAGCGTCATAGAGACCTATTGGGTTGCAAAGCTTAGATGATAAGAAGAAAAAAATGTTATATAATGTATACCCTTTCATCAGTGGGGGAAGCTATAGAATTTTAGGAATGTAAAAAATACTAAAATTATTTTGGCTTGTGGAAATCGTTCTGGTCGTATCGTATTATATAGTTTTAGTTATCTCTAAATTATTTTCTTTAAAATTAAAAAATAGCCACGTTCGACAATGGTAATCTGACGTTTTTTTTGTAGCTCTCTGTTTTCTTACCGTCACTCTCAAATTGTCAGATTAGTGAATATACACTGTTTAGCATGTAATTAACTTACCCTATCTTAATCTGACGCGCTTGAAAATTTCTGATGAATATATTTTTGTTTTTTATGATCGGCCCTGTATACGAAGCTCATATTTGGTGGAGGTACTTAACCGGGTATAAGGTATCCTTCGGTATATTAATCTGCCGCGCTGGTAGTAAATCCCCAATTCCTTACAATTTTATTTATCTTCATAAAGCATTTACTTCAAATTGTGTAAGTATAGGCATTTGCTTCTGTTTATTTATATGGCCCAATGTTGAGAATACCTTGTATAACCATTAAATGAAAAGTTTCGTAAACTACGATAAACAAACTGTACGTTTTGACTTTTTTATTTCTTCCCAAGAGTATTGTTGTTTCCGATACTATTCCTATTTTTATTGTGGCCTTAAAATATGTAGGGCAATCGGCCGAGCAATAAAACTTTGCAAAAGCAATTCTTTCACCCCTATATATCCGATATTATGGGGGAGTTTTATTATATTTTGACCTACCTCAATCTAATTTATATTTTGTGTGTTACTTTCGTATTTCGTATAAAAAGACTACAAAATACAGGGTGTTTCAGAATTATGGGATTAAACTGCTAGGGGTTATTTACTGCAATAGTATGAAACATTTAAGTATAAGAAGGAACAGTTTAAAAATGTAAATTCGGTGCTCTTTGATAAGAAAAGAAATCACAAAAAATTTAAAGCAAATAAATCGGCATGATTGTCTTCGCGGTCGCCTTTACTATATTTCATTTATGATAATATGCCGGTTGATGCAGCTGGTCATCGCACTATGGGATAGAAATTATTTTTTTGGTCAAAATTCTGAAACTTACCAATCTAACTAAAAATGAGGTGCTTTTTACTGGAAAAATATTATAAATTATTACAAATGCTTTTGGAAACCTAAAACTTATTATATGTTATTATAAATTTACACCCCTTAACATTATTATTTTTTATTGTACAAAATAAACTAAAATGTTTGCTTGTTTGGTTAATTCGGTAGTATTCTAATCAGTAATCCGATGATTATTATCTCATGTGATATACAGGGTACGATAATAGCTATGTTTTTTTAAATGGAATACCCTGAATATTATATCACCACCAAAAAATCTTTAAAATGCTTTAAAAAAATACTACATTTGATGTGTCTATCTCAATTAGTTTCGGAAATATGACCATTCAAATCTGAAAAATAATTTTAAATTATTCTTAGAAGCGTAATAGAGATACATCTTCCAACTTTTTTATTTTTTAACGTATAAAATAAATAAAAAAACACTGTTTTGTTAGGTAGATTCTGTGGAATCCATATCTTTCATCAGAATTCTTTTATCTTTTAGGATATACGGTGTAGGACAAAACATATTAAATTTTAAAATGGAAAACCTTGTAAATAATCAAAAAATCTTGTATCTGACCTTACACTCAGAAGCAGCAAAAGTAGGAAGGCAATTGTAAGTACAAAAACTGATAAAGAAAAAGGTAAATAAATCTTTGACAAAAGTAGCGAGTCTTCGCGAGACTGCATCGAAAACACAACAATAGCTCTTATTATTTAAACTTTTACTTTTTAGTAAACAAGGCTAATAATAAACTAAGTAGATTAAATGTTGTATATTTATGTTTACTTAAAATGCATTTTCAAGTTTCTTATTACCCCAATAGAAGAATAGTCATATCCTTTTATAATTTTGCGTACATGTAGTTTGGAGTATCTACTTTGAAATACACAACATGAACCAATAAAATTTCAAAGTTGCTTTTTGGCTAAAATAATGGATTTCTATCCCATAGTGTATCGTCGCGTCGCTGTAAAGGATAGCGGCGCGTTTCTAGAAAGTAGTCCGATTTCAGGCGGCTTTTTTATGTTTTTTTGTATTATTTTCAAAGGGTACCGAATTTGCGCTTTTAAAATGTTCTTACTATATAGAGACCCATGTCCGAAAATGTGTCACTACGGCACTACAGCCCTAAGACGCGTTCGTATTTAGAAAGACTATAAATTGCCTAAATAGGATTTAATGCATTTCATTTGCACATGTTTTGTACAGAATATCATCACAACAATTGTTCAAAATGTCAATGTTAATGTTTAAAAATTTTATTATATTATTTTTTTCGTATTAATTGTTTTTTTTATTTTATAATTTTATTTATTACTTTTTTTATTTAATAATTGTTGTGATGATATCATGTACAAGAGGCGAAAATTAAATGCATTAAATTCTATTTAAGCAATTAATCGTCTTTCTAATTTTTAACGCGTCTTAGGGCCGTAGTGCCTTATTAACACTTTTCCGGACATGGATCCTTTTACCTAAATGTTTTCTACTGTTGCAATAAATTACCCCTAGAAATTTAATCGCATAGTTCTGAAAGACCCGAATTTATTTCGAAAATTTAATAGTAATAGTTATTTATGCGTTATGCGATGTAATATACCGGGTGCCCATGACATAACTTTTATGGCTTAATTTTTTTATTTCTATATCGATACTGAAAAACTTGGTGGAGTTGTTAAACTAAGGCTGCACATGAATCGGTAAAACTGCAGCGGAACGCCATTTTTACAGCCATCGACAGCACGTAGGCATATTAGCGTGTTCGATTTCGGCAATCCGAGTCCTTCAGTAAACAAATGCAATATACTTAGAAGCTTTTTGTATTTTGTTTACAGTGTGTGATTGTGTCTCGTTTTTACTGTTACGTCAAAAAATGTTTCTTCAAAGATGGATTTGTTTAATATTAGATTTGTGAACAAGGTAAAAAAGTCATATGCTGTAATTATACGTTAAAATAATATTTGCGAAAAGACTAGGTACACAGATAGAGCTTGGAATAAAATTGCAAAACAAGTTAATCTGCCAGGTAAAAAAATATTTAATGTTTTGTCTGTAAAATAATATTTGGTAGGATTCAGACTTTCGAGAACTTGTTTTAGAAAGCTCTATATGGCACTCTTTGAGCCGGTGGGTTAATCCAAAGAGATAGTTTTTGCCTCGTCGCGGTCGAGTTCGGGAAACATCGGCGCTCTTCGATCGACATATGATTTCATTGTCTGAGAATAGTAATAATTGACCATTAAACGTATGCTCGTCTGTGTACGGTTGCCGCCGCTTCAAACACGAATATATGCGTACATACTGTCGAAAGCTCGTCGACTATTGGTCCCGTCGCCGTTTCACCGACCCATGTGCGGAGTGCCTAAGGAAAAGTCATTTTTATGTGTATATAGATACAGGGTGGGCCAAATTAAACTTACACACTTTTTAGGTAACAATAACTTTTTATCTGTTGCGCCTATCTTTTTATTTTTACAGGGCTAATAGGTAGTTATGTTGTCTCTAGATTCGTCAATTTTGGTCGAATAGATTTAGTCAGGACCGGATTACGGGACTTTTTCCAAAATGATGCATTTAACCTCGTTGCAAAAGAAATCGGATTTAGTTACAATTGAGCTAATAAGTTTTCTTGTAGACAAACTTTTGGAAATGGTTCAGTAAAAGCGGATCTGTCTATAATTTCAGGATTCAGGAATTATGATTATTCTTGAAAAATGATGCGCCCCAAAAGCATGCATTTCTCTCGATTTTAACAAAGAACTTTTTTAGGGTGCTTTGAAAATCAAAAATGTGAGGTTACCATGGTTCCTGAGTTGGATGCCGACACAACCGAACAGTAAATTATATAAAATTTTATGTATTAGCCTAACTGTAGATAAATTCGATTTCTTTTGCAACGAAGTTAAATGCATCATTTTGGAAAAAGTCTCGTAAGTCCTGTCCTGACTAAATCTATTCTGACCAAAATTGACAAACCTAAAGAAATCATATTAACCTTATTAAGACTGTAAAAATAAAAAGATAGTCAAAACAGATAAATAGTTATCATTGGTAAAAGTGCCCTAGTTTAATTTGGCCCACACTGTATAAGCTTTTACGGATACGCTTTTTACCCAAAATGACTGAATTTGAAACACGCAGTATATTTTTGTTTTTTGAATTTTACAGATCAATAGACTACATAAGGAAAACTATAAACGTCGGCAAGTTGTTGCTTTCCTGATGGATGTGAAAAGTGACACTTCTTCACGTATAATGCAGCAAATGACCCAGAAAATATATTAGTAAATCAATATTTCTATTTAGTTTTTGTGTGTTAAATACTAATAGGCAGATGTGAGACAAAATATGCCGGCAATAAAAACTTTCGTGATACGTTGAGCAGTCATCTTAAATTTTTCATCTAAGAATTACACTCTAAGATATAGTACCTATGCATCAATTGCATATCCAAAAGTTTTAACTATTTTAATTCGTCTGTTCAAAAATTAAATATTTGCACTGTATAGACAAAGTAAATCAATTAGGAGTAATGCGGCCTTCCTGTTAATAATAAAATTTTAAAACATTTAAACTAAGAAATAAAAGGCACTATTTTTTTTATTTTTTGACTAAATTATTGTTCCTACTGCATATAGTTAGGGATACCTGGATCATTTTCGCCATTTAATACCAACAAGCTAATTTTTTCATTTTGACCAGACGCCCAACTTTTTTCATTACAATAATTTTCTTTGGTGGTAGCTTACAGGGGTAGCAGGAATTAAATATGTTGATTTGACGAATATCAAAAATTTATTACAAACAGGGATTTTCTCTGTTAATTTTCGGGGGTAAATGGGAAAATAAACGAGAGTAGTTTTTAAAAGGCAATACACTTGAAAGCTAAATTATCTGATTATTTTGATGCACGAGTGTAATTCAGGAAGAAAATTACTCGAAGAAAGTAAAACTATCAAATGAAGGAATAATAATTTTCTAAACAATATTTATTTAACAATACAACAAACCTCATCTTCAATTTTTTTAACAAAAATGTGTTGCAAAATTTATGAAATGCCAACCTGACATATTAAATAAACAAAGCTGTTGTTACGATGTGGTTGTCGAATTCAACAATTAAAAACATGACAGTATTTTCGATTTTTACTATGCAATTATCGCTGTAATCAAGCGATAATTATCAAGTAGATAAATGGGTGAGTGTAATTTTCAAGATAATTATCTAAATAAATCGAAAAATATTTGTCCTACGAAATGTAAGGTTTCATCAGAGTCCCCTACCACCATGTATGATTAACGATGTCGTAAAAAAAAACTACTAACCAGTTGATTTTTTGTCTGTTGGTTAATTAATATTCATATAATTTAACACCCACATTGTCTTGCAAATTGCGAGGTACGTCATCCTGGTTTTTATGATACTTATCAAATCAACATATTTAATTTTTGCTACCAACGAAAATTGTGGTAAGGAAAAAAAGTTGGGCGTCTCGTCAAAAAAACCATTTTAAAACATATTTCTGCAAAAAACAAATACAAAATAAACAAATATTTTTAAAACAAAAAACGCCCGGTCTTGGGGCGGATGTAATTTCGACCAGAAGTAAAATGGTGCGGGTAATCTTATACGCATTTTCGACCAGAAGAATGCAGATATTATTTAAGAATATGAAAGATAACTTCAACACGATTTCTGGGTCTGACTTTTACATGTTAAATTTTAGTTTCTCCTACGCCAAAACTAAGGAAAATATATTTTTATAAAAGTTTGCTCTTGTAGAAATTTAAGCAATTTTTCCATGATTTTGGGAAAAATCAATGATTTTCACAAAGGGCGCAATTTTAATGATAATGGTGGAAATAGAATTCTTAAGTGGATTTATAAAGTGTGTATTAGTCTCAGTTTAATTAAGGAATAAAAAAAGGACTTGTTTACCAGAACTAACCATTTGTTAGTGTGCATTAGTTTTGGATTTAATTAAGGAATTTAAAAAAAGGACTTGCTACGAACTAACCATTCGTAATTCCCTAAAACTGTTTTAATTACTCTGTCGGACGCCATACCGTAGTACCGGAAGGTAGGTATACAATTTAATATCCCTGGTCGAAAATGTACATGTCCTTATCTGGCCCTTTTTCTTGGGCAGGTAGACGGGAGGGATTCTGGTCGAAAATACGCCCGCCCTGGTCTTGACACTTTTTATTTTATCCAAAACTGTGCCAAAGTCAACATCAAGGGCATAATCTGACTCGATGCTTATTTGGGGCTAAATTGTTTAGCCTCTGTTCGCCAATAGTGGTCCTTTGTTATGGCTTTATTTTGGGTAAACGACTAAATGACCTTTCAGCGCCGGTGCTATTAGTTTTATATTAAGTTTTATATAATTTTATTAAATTTGAAAATTGAGTTACTTGCTGAAATCCTCCCAGGAAAAATTTATAGGTGTGCCACTGATTAAGAGGGCGCTAAAACAGAAGGGGCGGGGGGGGCAGCCGCCCCCTGCCCCCAGCACGCTACGCCACTGGTAATGACTAAGAATAACTTATAAAGGCTCTTTACAATTTGTTTGCATTATTATTTTTGAAAATATAGGGAAACATGTATAAAGTATGCCATTTAGGGCCATTTTCCCCTATCTACAAAATAAATTTATCTAAGAAAAAGAGTCGTCAAAGATCTTAATGCGATAATCTAGTTAAATGGCTGTTAAGCCACTCTATATATCAAATATTCATATTCTAAGTGGTTCAAACACCCTTGTGGCACGGTCCACCCATTGTCCAGTTTTAGCTTAGACACCAGTGGCGTATTGCTCAATAATGTTTAAGAAAAGAAAATTGTATCGTAGTTAATAAACACTTTTAAACCCTATTTAAAACAAATTATTTATAGAAATAATATGTTAAACGGTTTTTGTTGTACTGAAAGCTAAAAAATTATTTAGGAAGTCCTAGCTACCAGATCTTACCATTCTTTTCATCAATCTGAGGTATTAATTAGACAAATAATAAAATCGTTGGACGTAGCGTATTCAGAGTAAATATTATGATAGAAATTTTACGTGGCCAACGATTTTATTATTTGTCTGCTCATTACTCCAGATTGGTGAGAAGATTGGTGCGATTTGGTAGCTAGGAGTTACCGAATTATTTTTTGGCTTTTAGTAAAAAATTTGCCGCCTTAGACTCAAGTCTAGTCAACTTGCTGGTAAATCTAACACTAGAACTAACCAACGATTTTATATTGAGGTAGTTGTGGAAAATATGTAATTTACCATTTTATGGCGGCCGCCATCTTTGATTTTATTTTTTTTTCATAGTGTGCTCTATTCTTCTAATTAAGTCCTTTCATTTCTTTCCCATAATGACATAGTTGTGGAAAAAATATGTAATCCGCCATTTTGTGGCGACGGCCATCTTGGATTTTCTTTATTTTATAGTGAGTTTTATTTTGACAATCAAACCCTTTCATTTAATACCCATATTGAGGTCGTAGTGAAGTAATATGTAATACGCCATTTTGTATCGGCGGCCATCTTGGATATAAAATCATAAAAATGTATGATATATTATATTGTCTTGTCAAAATTTGAGGACTTTAGGCCCAGTTGTACAAAGCAGGTTTAAACTGAGTTCTACTAAACTGAGGTAAGGCCTTTGAACTTTTCGTAAAATATCATTTTTTTTCATTTCCTTGACACTGACAATATTGATAGTTTACGGAAAGTTCAAAGGCCTGACCTTGGTTCAGAAGAACCGAGTTTAAAGGTGTTTTTTTTTTGGTTAGTATGATAGGGTACAGGCTAAACGGTAAGAGATACAAAAAAAATAAGTTTCGTGTTCTGTTATCTTTTTTAGTGTTTAATTTACTGGCGCAATCAGATCCACGCTAACTTAATTGGTTTAAAAGATACAGGGTAATTATTAAAATTCGTCGATTTTTATTGTCTTATTACTCGAACACTTATGGAGATAGAAAAAACTTGAAATACCAAAATTTTATAATTTTTTACGTAGAATACAGTGGCGTACATAAAATGAATACAAATATTTTAATTTTTGAGATAAAAACTTGCATTTTTTAACTTAACATATTTTTAAATCTAAATATCTCAAAAAATTGTATTTTGAAAAAAAAAAGAAAATAGAAAAAGGGATCTTGTGGCACATAATATTAAAGATCTTGGCGAGTACTTTATAACCCCAGAATATAATGTCAATGCCTTTACCTACTACAAAATGACGGCACTTAAAAAAATTACCTGATTATCTTATTTAGATGGCCCTATTTCCGAATCTAATAAAGTTAGATACACTTAATGTGGTATTTTCCTAAAGCTCTTTTAAGGATTAATTTAATGGTTATATGGGTGATAATATACAGGGTAGTACAAAAAGTATAGATTTTTTTAATAAGGCACCCTATACATTATATCACCATTAAAAAGATACCTAAAAGACCTTTTAAGAAAATACTACACTAGGATATATCTAACTTTGTTAGTTTTGAAGATATGGCCATCCAAATCAGGTATTCAGGTAATTTTTTAAACTATCACCATTTTGTGCTAGGTAAAGGTATTTAATTTATATTCTGGGGTTATAAAGTACTCGTCAGGAGCTTTAAAATGATGTGCAACAAGACCTCCTTTTCCGTTTTTTCAAAATAGCCCCAGCTGTCAGTTTGACATTTATATCTGTCAATTCTTGCCCAAAATTTGGTTTATTTTGTCTTGTCAAAGTCCTAAAATTACCATGAAAAAAGTCGGTTTACTGACGATAGTTAAACGTGACAACGTCGAAAGAATCATTACCTTTATCTCCACAACACATTCACTTTTCACTGCACGCTTACTCAAGTAGGAGAGAAACAGATGTCGAACGACGCTGAGATTGTGCCTCTTGGTTGCTCGTTCCGCGCTCTCTCTTGCACTTCAAGTCTTTAATGGAACGCGCGAGGTAACGGCACATGAGTTATGTTTTTTGGTGCGTGCAGCCGGGTCAATCGAAATATAATACGTTGTCACGTCAAAAAAAAACAAACAATTGCAAAGTTAGGAGATAGGTGTCTTGACTTTAGACAAGCACTGTATAGCCGGATCTTGTACTATACTCGCTGCCACTGTCCACCGAAACAAAAGGGGTGACTTCCGATAAGAGACCGCTATTTCTTATCGCCCATGTTTCTAATGTATTAGAAACGGCCAACGGTCAGCATAACGTGATTTAGCAAAGGGGTTGATTCAAATTTGATTTCTTACGTATCGTGTGTATTTCAAAGTGGCGGTGGTGGCGAGACATTTGCTTTGGACGGCCGTATAAATTGTTAGACTTTTGCCTATCTTTAACAAGGGGCTGTAACCGGGGTATGGGGGTGGCATTTGATTTATAGGCTGAAGTAATTTGCTTTGTGCATATTAATGGGGTATACAATGGAACGTGACGTAAGATATATTAGTAATTTCTGTTTATTATTAAGACTGCAATAAAAACGGGTGGTACACTGTAAAAAGTGTAACATTAAAATTACAATGATAATCGTTGGTTATTTTTGCATGACAGGCAGTTGATTTCGCCACTAAAGATCTACAGCAGATCTTCTTTCCTTCGTATCACACTGCTGGAATAAGTCTCTTGAGTTTTTAGGTGAGTCCCAGATCGTTGCTCTTGATATATCCAAAGCTTTTGACCAGGTCTGGCATGCCGCAGTTTTTAATAAACTTCCCTCCTATGGTCTTTCAACTAAACTCTGTACTTCGCTCTCTAGTTATCTATCTGATCAACTTATATCAGTTACTGTGGACGGCCATTCTTCAAGCTTTCACCAAGTAAATGCTGTAGTGCCTCAGGGCTCAGTTCTGGCACCAACGTTGTTTCTTCTTCACATCAACGACCTTCTCTCATCCACAACTAATTCCATTCATAGTTTTGTCGACGATAGTACCCTTCACTCCAGTTTTCAGGCTCCTAAACCTATCAATAAACCTAATTTGGAAAACAAACGCAGAGCGATGCAGATATCACTTTGGCAGGATCTTAATTTAAAATTGGATTGGGGCGCCAAAATCTCGTCCATTTAATGCATCCAAAACACAATCATGTACCTTGTCGCAAAAAGAGTCATCAAATACTCATCCTCCATTTATGAGCGGTCAGGGTTTTACAGAGCAAAGACATCTTCAATCTTGTGGGCTTCTCATTTGAAAGTAACCTTAACTGGCATAAATACATTGTATCTATAGCCACGGCAGCTTCAAAAAGCTTGGATTTCTCTTTCGAGCCAAAAAGTATTTCTCCCCTTCTAATTTATACACGGTATATATGTGTCCCAAATCCGACCTCCTTGAAATATTGTTCTCATATCTGGGGCATGGCGTCCCCCACAACCCTAAGCATTCTCGATTCCATTCAAAGAAGAGCTATTCGTCTCATTAATGATCCTTCACTTACAGAAATGCTCCCTCTCTTGCCCATCGTCGGGCTGTGGGGGATTTATCGCTTTTTTATAGGTACTTCCATGGCTTCTGCTCTGAAGAATTGTCCAGTATAGTTCCTCCACTCACGGTTCCCACCAGAGAAACTCGTGGTGTCGCGCGTATGCATCCCTATACGGTCCAACTGGACGGGCCTCGAACTTCCCACTTCGTTTACCCGCGAAGGTCTCTTCCTTCCCCCAAATCGTCAAGTATTTAAGTCCCGTGTCAACAAACTCCCTCTTACCTCGCTTAAGACATCCAAGGTACGTTAGTATTTAGGCTTTTCGCCTTCGTGGTTTGTCCAAAGATAAAAAAAAGAAGAGCTATTCGTCTTATTAATGATCCTTCACTTACAGAAAGGCTTCCCTCTCTTGCCCATCGTCGGGCTGTGGGGGATTTATCGCTTTTTATAGGTACTTCTATGGCCTGTGCTCTGAAGAATTGACCAGTATAGTTTGTGACCTCATTAAAGAATGGTAAAAACCCAACATCACAAATTTTATTAAGCATATGGTCAATATATTATAACATAAATTATGGTAGTCCATGTTGTTACTTGAAATTACTTGAATATTTTTTACCAAAAACAGGAATAGATGATGGGGTATCATGGTTAGTTCTGGTTAGTTAAATCTTTTTTATTCCCTAATTAAACCTGAAACTAATTCTTTCGTTTATTTAGAAATAGAAACAGACCGTTGAGGTTACAAAAAAATTAACACCGACGGACCGTCCAGAAGTTACTTCCTTATTTAAATAAAAGGGTTTTAACAGCAAAATAAAGCAAACAAAAAAAAGTATAAAGCATTCGTTTTTTTACTGTCTAGAAACTTAAAAATTATTTTTTAGCAACTTCCTCATCTTTGTCTAGCAACATAACACAAATCATAAAGTTGGAATTTTATCGATAGAGAATGTAATTTATATGATTGTGGACTAAAGTATTAAACGTTAGAGGCGGTAGAAATAAATAACCTACGAGAAGTTCTTTTAATATTTTCGATGGCTATCTTTAATGTAATTGTTACTACATGCTGCAACACGATAAAAACTATAAAAAAGATAAATTAAGACATGCAACACCTAAACACTATTAACATGTATATACCACATAATTATCAATACAAAAGAAACTTAATAGTGTAGATGATACTGTAAAATTCATGGTCGCCAATAATAAATAAAATAGAGCACGTTTTTCAATTACTGATATTGAGCGTCTTATGGTATATAAAAGCTTTAGCAATTAAAAAAAAACAAAACAAAAACATAATAACGAAGAAGAAAATTCTATACCTATTCACTAGTGCTTGATTTGCCAATGCAATTGTAATCATTGAAATATTTTCCGATCATATACCGTTTCCTCTCTAAAACTGTTATAACAATTTAAGAACTATCTTATTTATGAAAAAATAAATATCCTATTTCTGTAACATGTATTTGCTGTGATGTCATTAAGTTAGAGGAGCCCACGATTCTAAATGGGGATTACCTCGAGCGTCATTGAGTCCTATTGGGTTGCAAACCTTAGACGATAAGAAGAAAAAGTGGTATATAATACGTTTTCATTGGTGGGGAAAGTGGCTATAAATTTTTAAATATGTCAAAAATACTGTCATTATTTCGGCTTGTGGAAATCTTTCGAATTGAATTGGATTATATATTTTTGTTATCCTTAAATTAAGTATTTTCTTTAAAATAAAAAAATTGGCACGTTTAAGAATGTCAAAATGACGTTTTTTCCAATTTTTTAGCCCTCCGCTTTCTTAACGTCACTCTCACATTGTCCTCACACAACATTTATGACTGTTCGGTAAGTTAAAGGAACTTTAGAAGAGATCCACAGAATTGACAACAAGTACAACATCAAAATAGCATTTAAATCCCAGACCACTTTGAGGAGCATCCTCAAGACGAGACAGGAAAACAACACTTCAAATAACAACTATATTTACCAGATTCCCTGTGAATGTGTAAAGTATACGTTGGGGAAACAAAAAGACCACTAGAAATTAGAATAAGAGAACATAAAAAACATACAGAATGATGGAAAACGTCTAGATCGGGGGTGGCCGAACATGCTTGGTCAAAACATCACCACATACAGTGGTCAGAGGCCAAAATTATTTATAAAAAAGAACACTGGAAATTTAAGGAAGCTGCTGTGATTCTAAAGGACAAGAACGTATTTAGCAAGCCTAGTATTGACTTACCATATATCTGGCAACCGTAAAAAATCGGCCAAGCTTCGGTGAAAAACGAATAGTACATAAGTCGTAGTTTCGTAAAAGTAGTTTGAGTTATCACTTGGAAACGGTTGGAGCTAGACAACATCCAAAAAGTCGTGTATCAGTTGAAAATAAAGACAATGGAAGTCCAAAGGATTAGTATTTTTGAAAACATTACATTGTCTACCACCTTTAAAGAAACGTAACAACATCTGAGTTTTATATTCAAAAATGTCCTAAATCAGTATGTATCCATGATTTTTAGAAAACTATTAAAATAGGACTAAACTGTGTATGAAAGAGTTGCCAAAATTATTATCGATATTTAAATTTTAAAAGTACCAGTGAATAAAATTAATTGTCTTGTCGCAATTTATAAACTAATTTTAATTTATGTTTTGTAGAATTTTTCTAACGTTAGTTCTTGGTACTTCTAGTTGGTCTTTACTATTTTTGCATGAGGTTATAGAGGAATTTTCTTTCCTTGTCATAACACTAATCTGCTCAACTTCTTGATGACTTTTTTTCGGAAAATAAAATTTTGTTCTACTGTGATGTTAGATTTTTGTGATAAACTTGGCTATTTTTAACGTCATTTGGACAAATATACCATATGGAACTATCTTCATAAGATCATAAGACCGGTAGACAAAAACTATCTTTTATTTCACTACTAGACTAAAGAAACTATTTAACTAAATTTAGTACGGGCATACTCCTCACTAGGGGTACCCTGTACGGGCTTAACTAGAACTTTATTCTACTCTCTACTACTTCTTCTACTATCTTCTCTTTTCCCCAAATTATGTTGTGTTTAAATATAGAATTTGTAGGTTGACTTTGTGATTGTTTAGTAGTAGAGTCTAGCAAATTGTTTAATTTTTTTATTATAAGTTTATAATTTTAATGGTTTAAAACCTTGATATATCACGACTTGTTTTGTATTTCGAAAAAATTCCAATGTTAAGAAACCTAATTCATATGTATACTAATTTTATAATTCCCAAAATGTATATATATATATTTTTTATTTCCAAATGTATACTTTTTTATACTGTACTGTACTATCCTCGTGTAAACTCCATCTATGTATAAGTTTTAAAATATTTTTTTGTGAGGGCAGGCATTTCCTATTGCAACATAAACTTTTCTTTTTACAAAATAAAATTATGCTTTTAAGGTTTATTCATACACATCAGTCACGTCTCAGTGCCGTGCCAGTTCCGTCTTCGTCTGGAGCCAGCTTGTCTGATGCATATTATTGGCGTCTACTCACACATATCCGTCAGTCGATAGTCAGTCGTGCTGGAAGTACGTTTTTACAATATTTTGAAAGATGATCCGTTTTACGAACGAAGAATTAGCTATGCTATTCTATTCTATTCTATTCTATTTTATTCCATTTTTATTCTTGGTTCTGGTCCCTTTAGGTCCAATTCACCAGCTCCCCTCCTTCCGGACTAAGCTTTCCAGGGCTTCGTCGGCGGAAAATCTGGATAGTCAAGCTCGTAGCTACCAGAAATTAAAAAAATCTATAAATCGATGCAATGCATAAATTGACAGCTGTCAAACCAAGTACTGCCACTGGTGTTACGTTTACCCTTTTCTGTCACTACTAAAAGTTCCCATGGCACGCCCATTCATTTCCCGCCATTTGAGAAATTGTTCACTACCAAACAGGTTACCATCAGCTTATTGGAATATTCGCTTAAAGCGCTTAGCTCCAGAAGAAAGATGCCGTCAATTTAGCGTAAGTCTTTACTCGATTGCCAAAGGTAAAAACACCCATACAGCTCCTCTAACCGCCACACCGGGAAAAATTATGAAATTTTCTACGCGAAGTCCTCACTGTTCGAAGGTCGAACAATGAGTCCACTGACTGAGGCTGATAGAACTTGACGGATCGGGACTGAGACGTGACTAATATGTATGAATAGACCTTTGGAACTAATATTTTAAATACAATACCTTTACTAAATAAAACTTTTAGAAAAAAATCTATATTACCAATTCCTAAAAAATCCTGGTTGCTTTTCACATACTTTCACCTAACGTAATAAGATTAGGGCCATTGTTTTCAGCAACGTTAAGCGTTTCAGCTTTCCGTCCCTTTATCGACTTATATAAGTCCGATAAGCCGCAAACAGCTACTTTAAACTCATTAGAGCGCCGTAATTACAGACAAAAGCCAGAGTCACCGCCACACTCAGAGACCATTAATTACGCCGATATAGTTATAATAAACCATTGTTATGAAGTCATTGTTGACGTGTCTTTTAAGGATGTAAAGGATAATTAATATTGCAACAGTCGGCAGGTCCAAGGATCTATTCTCGCAAGTCAACGTCGTGTCGCTGTGGGAGATCTAAAGAGCGTAAATGTATTCATTTTTTAATATAATGACATAATATGGTTTTGTAAAAAATATTTTTCGGTGCTAAAAATTCAATTGAAATCCAAAATTATTAATAAAACAGGCTTTATGTCACAGTAAAGCAACCTGACAATATTGATGGTATCATACCCCAATAGCCCTTGACAGAAGAAATACAGGGTGTGACAGAATGGACTCCCACATGTAGGTACCAAAAAAGGTCTACTATGAAATATAAAACTAGACTTTTTATTTTTAAAAAGAACACACACAAGGTTTTTCTTTACTTTGTTTTAAAAATTTTATCGTCTAAAGGCGTTTTTTCGTGTTAATACGGTTCAAAACATTTCAAAAACATTTCAATTCCTATCTCTATCTAGCTCTCATATTTACATTGTCATTTCAAATGCGGTTTGAACCACCTCGATGAATACTGTTAACACGAAAAATGACTTAAGTGACAGCCGTTAGCAGCGACATACATGCGAAGGCGATCCAAGAAGTTTGGCATCACTTTTATCATACCTATATGTCATGAGAAATAGCAGCAGTTTTATCTCGTATTGCTGTCTTGAGTTAGTGAAGTCAAGAACCAGTTACCTATAAGTTAGAAATTCATTTTAAAATTGTTTTCCCGTCCGGTAACCAGAACAGACGCATTCGGAGGCAGAAAGCGCGTACAAAATACTCTTTTCGTCGCGGTGACACATCGCCATTTTTGAATAATGGTTCAATAACAAATTCACGTTGCTCACCAGACCAATACATACAGCAATTTTAGGCGCTCAACCCATTATAACCGCGGTAATAATTGGTGACAACTTTGACGTATAATAAATTGTTTAAACGTTAACATAACCGATTGGTAAAGACCGTTTTAGAATTGGTTCTTCGCCTAAAATTGATGATAATGCCAGTGACAAACCATATCGATCACCCAAGCGAATGTGACCATACCCACCAATGTCCAACCCCCATTACAGATTTTATAGCCTGATGAAATGTGGGAGTTCTTTCTGCCGCACCCGTTCTTAAATCCTCATAGTTTTAAAGTTTATACAGTATGTCCACGCATGGACTTTATGATAAAACAAATGCACCAAAATTTAAATGTTTAAAACAGTCGTGTGTGGCAACTGCTTTTGCTTATTAAAAAACAAGATTTACGGTGAGAAATTGGTTTTGTTTTGTACATGGGCTTTAAAAACTACAAATATGTGAAAATGGGCCAACACAAAGCTAAGTACCTTTATTTTTAATATTTTAGCAAAATGTTAAATAAAAAAGGTTTTCAGAATTGAATGACGATCTCATATATGAAATTTCACAAAAAAAAAAAATTTTTAGTGTCGTGTTTTTTTAAATCATGTTCTACACTTAATTTACCTAGTTTTTATACATCACAATAATTAATGTCAAAGTTTGTCTAATATATTTAAACCGGCTTCGCTCGGGAGTTTATATGAGACCCAAATAACCGTTGTTCTGAATGAAGTTCAAATACTGACAACAGATGGCGCCACTACACTTAATTTTTGACCTTTCTAGATGATTCCAAAAATTTCAGAACTTTGTGTCTCCGCCAATTTGTCAAGAATGAGTGATAATATTTTACATTTTTGCCACCCACAACCACCCACTTCCACCCACCCCGACCAAACTCCCTTACTCACAATGGGAGACCAAGGGGTATTTGTAACCCCGACGGGAAGTCGATCGGAGTTGCGGATGATAGCGAAAATCGTGGACACACGAACGTACATTAGCATTTTATATAATACTAGCTATGATTCCCGGCTTCGCTCGGGAGTTTATATGAGACCCAAATAACCGTTGTTCTGAATGAAGTTCAAATACTCGACAACAGATGGCGCCACTACACTTAATTTCTAGATGATTCCAAAAATTTTCAGAACTTTGTGTCTCCGCCAATTTGTCAAGAATGAGTGGGAATATTTTACATTTTTGCCACCCACAACCACCCACTTCCACCCACCCCGACCAAACTCCCTTACTCACAATGGGAGACCAAGGGGTATTTGTAACCCCGACGGGAAGTCGATCGGAGTTGCGGATGATAGCGAAAATCGTGGACACACGAACGTACATTAGCATTTTATATAATATATTAGATATTAGATATGGGTTAATTACGTAAAAAAGGCGTAAAACATGATTAAAACAATATGATACCAAGACATTTTTTTGTTTATTTTATATACAATTTCAGATATCTAATCCTCATTTAATTCTAAAAACCTTCTTTATTTGATATTGTGCTGAATTATTAAAAATAAAGGTAGTTTTGTGTTAGTTCATTTTCACATTTTTGTAGATTTTAAAGCCAAATGGACACAAGCTCTACAAATAAGTAACCAATTTCTTGCTACCCTTCTAATTAACAAATAAATCTCTGGAAAAACAATCCAGAATTAAATTGCCATTAATCCACTATCTGGACGACATTTTAATCTGAAACCATCTCGAAATCAAATCTGTACAATTAGAATACTAAAGCCGTAGTAACGTCGTGGTCAAGCGAGACCCTGGACATAAATTTAACATTTCTTGGGGGTTAAGGGAGTGACTTTAACCAAAAACATTTCATAAAGTGGCATAATAAAACTGTTTTAGTTATGGCAACAGTACATACCGGTTCTATTTCCACTTTAACTTAGACAAATCTTTTGTGGATCAACTCCTTAGTTCTTAAGCTTTTTGCCAAGATAAAAATGTTTTAGCAAGTCTTTTATATCTTTAAAAGTCACGAAGCAATATTGCATTAAGTCTATTTTTGACTCTTTTAAGAAACAGGGTAAAAATAATTTATTTCAACAAAGAATAATGAGGGAAAAACGTCTTACTGCTTGTTATTTTTTTGCACTGCAAGGTCGCATCTGTCGAAACAAAGTCCGATCTGGAGATGCAGATTTTTACAAGAGCCGAAGGTATTTCTTTCAGAGCTAATTAAGATCACCAACCACAGGTCGGTTTCGAACTATATAGGTTCTCATCAGTATGGTGTAGGTGATAACAAAAAACTCCAAAAGAATCCCTTAAAAGAGGAAATTTCGAATAAACGTGGTAGTTTATTGTCCATTACGCCCTCTGTCGGCAGTTCAAAAACTAAGCAAACCTAGGTCCATAAACCAATACTTAACGAGAAAGCAGAGGCGCATTTACATATTTGCCGCCCGTAGGCTATTTGACTTTCGCCGCCCCTATGTTTATCTTTTTTCCTTGAAAAATAATTTTGAACACCAAAAAAAAAGTCTTCACTCCTTACTTTCCTTCCTTTAAATTCTACGTACCAAATAAAATTCGAAATCCACAAAATTATTTATAAGTACAAAATCTGCCGCCCCCTAAAAACGTCTGCCGCCCCTCTAAAAACGCCGCCATAGGCTTCAGCCTACTCAGCCTTTTGGTAAATACGCCACTGCGAGAAAGTATTCTTTGCAGGCACTCGAAATCATTCAACAAATATGAAAGAGAAAAAACTTCCACTGCCTGTAATTTCCTTGCACTGCAAGGTCGCATCTGTAGAAACCCTATCTAATTTAGAGATGCAGATTTTTACATCAGCATTTATTTGTCTTTAAATTAAATTACCGGCAAATATCTATATATTCTCATACCGACAGTACTGTTATTTTTTTGTGAAACACAAACTAATTTCTTGCTACCCTTCTAATAAACAAATAAATCTCTGAAAAACAATCCAGAATTAAATTGTCATTAATCCACTATCTGGACGACATTTTAATCCGAAACCAACTCAAAATCAAATCTGTACAATTAGAATACTAAAGCCGTAGTAAGGTCGTGGTCAAGCGAGACCCTGGACATAAATTTAACATTTCCTACCAAATCAAGGGAGTGACTTTACCCAAAACATTTTATAAAGTAGCATAATAAGACTGTTTTAGTTATGGCAACAGTGCATACCGGTTCTATTTTTACTTTAACCTAGGCAAATCCTTTGTGGATCAACTTCTTAGTTCTTAAGCTATTTGCCAAGATAAAAATGTTTTAGCAAGTCTTTTATATCTTTAAAAGCCATAAAGCAATATTGCATTAGGTCTATTTTTGACTCTTTGAATAAACAGGGTAAAAATAATTTATTTCAACAAAGAATAACAAGGGAAAAACGTCTTACTGCTTGTTATTTTTTTTGCACTGCAAGGTCGCATCTGTCGAAACACAGTCCCATCTGAAGATGCAGATTTTTACAAGAGCCGAAGGTATTTCTTTCAGAGCTAATTAAGATCACCAACCACAAGTCGGTTTCGAACTATATAGGTTCTCATCAGTATGGTGTAGGTGATAACAAAAAACTCCAAAAGAATCCCTTAAAAGAGACAATTTCGAATAAACGTGGTAGTTTATTGTCCATTACGCCCTCTGTAGGCATTGTAAAAACTAAGCGAACCTAGGTCCATAAACCAATACTTAACGAGAAAGTATTCTTAGCAGGCATTCGAAATCATTCAACAAATATGAAAAGAAAAACTTTTACTGTCTGTAATTTCCTTGCACTGCAAGGTCGCATCTGTAGAAACACTATCTGATTTAGAGATGCGGATTTTTACATCAGCCGAAGGTATTCATTTATTTGTTTTTAAATAAAGTTACAGGCAAATATATATATTCTCATACCGACAGTACTGTTATTTTTTGTGGAACACAAACCAATTTCCCTGCCACCCTTCTAATAAACAAATTAATCTCTGGAAAAACAATCTAGAATTAAATCGCCATTAATCCACTATCTGAACGACATTTTAATCCGAAACCATCTCGAAATCAAATCTGTACAATTAGAATACTAAAGCCGTAGTAAGGTCGTGGTCAAGCGAGACCCTGGACATAAATTTAACATTTCTTACCAAACCAAGGGAGTGACTTTAACCAAAAACATTTTATAAAGTGGCATAATAAAATTGTTTTAGTTATGGCAACAGTGCATACCGGTTCTATTTCCACTTTAACCTAGGCAAATCTCTTGTGAATCAACTCCTTAGTTCTTAGACTTTTTGCCAAGATAAAAATATTTTTAGAAAGTCTTTTATATTTTTAAAAGTCATGAAGCAATATTGCATTAAGTTTATTTTTATTTCAACGAAAATAAAAGAGGAAAAACTCCTTTCTGCTTAAAATTTCCTTGCGCTGCGAGGTCGCATCTGTCGAAACACTGTCCGATCTGGAGATGCAGATTTTTACAAGAGCCGAAGGTATTTCTTTCAGAGCGAATTAAGATCACCAACCACAGGTCGGTTTCGAACTATATAGGTTCTCATCAGTACGGTGTAGGTGATAACAAAAAACTCCAAAAGAATCCCTTAAAAGAGAAAATGTCGAATAAACGTGGTAGTTTATTGTCCATTACGCCCTCTGTCGGCATTGTAAAAACTAAGCGAACCTAGGTCCATAAACCAATACTTAACGAGAAAGTATTCTTAGCAGGCACTCGAAATCATTCAACAAATATGAAAGAGAAAAAACTTTTACTCCCTGTAATTTCCTTGCACTGCAAGGTCGCATCTGTAGAAACCCTATCTAATTTAGAGATGCAGATTTTAACATCAGCATTTATTTGTCTTTAAATAAAATTATAGGCAAATATCTATATATTCTCATACCGACAGTACTGTTATTTTTTGTGAAACACAAACTAATTTCTTGCTACCCTTCTAATAAACAAATAAATCTCAGGAAAAAACAATCTAGAATTAAATCGCCATTAATTCACTATCTGGACGACATTTTAATCCGAAACCAACTCGAAATCAAATCTGTACAATTAGAATACTAAAGCCGTAGTAAGGTCGTGGTCAAGCGAGACCCTGGACATAAATTTTAACATTTCTTACCAAATCAAGGGAGTGACTTTAACCAAAAACATTCCATAAGGTAGCATTATCAAACTTTTTTCAGTTATGGCAAAAGTGCATACTGGTTCTATTCCCACTTTGACCTAGGCAAATCTTTTGTGGATCAACTCCTTAGTTCTTAGGCTTTTTTCCAAGATAAAAATGTTTTAGCAAGTCTTTTATATCTTTAAAAGTCATGAAGCAATATTGCATTAAGTCTATTTTTATTTCAACGAAAATAAAAGAGGAAAACTCCTTTCTGCTTGTAATTTTCTTGCGCTGCGAGGTCGCATCTGTCAAAACACTGTCCGATCTAGAGATTCAGATTTTTACAAGAGCCGAAGGTATTTCTTTAGAGCGAATTGAGATCACCAACCACAATTCGATTTCAAACTATGTTGGCTCTCATCAGTACGGTGTAGGTGATAACAAAAAACTCCAAAAGAATCCCTTAAAAGAGAGAAATGTCAAATAAACGTGTTAGTTTATTGTCCATTACGCCCTCTGTCGGCAGTTCAAAAACTAAGCAAACCTAGGTCCATAAACCAATACTTAACGAGAAAGCAGAGGCGCATTTACATATTTGCCGCCCGTAGGCTATTTCACTTTCGCCGCCCCTATGTTTATCTTTTTTCCTTGAAAATAATTTTGAACACAAAAAAAAGTCTTCACTCCTCACTTTCCTTCCTTTAAATTCTACGTACCAAATAAAATTCGAAATTTACAAAATTATTTCTAAGTACAAAATCTGCCGCCCCCTAAAAACGTCTGCCGCCCCTCTAAAAACGCCGCCATAGGCTTCAGCCTACTCAGCCTTTTGGTAAATACGCCACTGCGAGAAAGTATTCTTTGCAGGCACTCGAAATCATTCAACAAATATGAAAGAGAAAAAACTTCCACTGCCTGTAATTTCCTTGCACTGCAAGGTCGCATCTGTAGAAACCCTATCTAATTTAGAGATGCAGATTTTTACATCAGCATTTATTTGTCTTTAAATTAAATTACCGGCAAATATCTATATATTCTCATACCGACAGTACTGTTATTTTTTTGTGAAACACAAACTAATTTCTTGCTACCCTTCTAATAAACAAATAAATCTCTGAAAAACAATCCAGAATTAAATTGTCATTAATCCACTATCTGGACGACATTTTAATCCGAAACCAACTCAAAATCAAATCTGTACAATTAGAATACTAAAGCCGTAGTAAGGTCGTGGTCAAGCGAGACCCTGGACATAAATTTAACATTTCCTACCAAATCAAGGGAGTGACTTTACCCAAAACATTTTATAAAGTAGCATAATAAGACTGTTTTAGTTATGGCAACAGTGCATACCGGTTCTATTTTTACTTTAACCTAGGCAAATCCTTTGTGGATCAACTTCTTAGTTCTTAAGCTATTTGCCAAGATAAAAATGTTTTAGCAAGTCTTTTATATCTTTAAAAGCCATAAAGCAATATTGCATTAGGTCTATTTTTGACTCTTTGAATAAACAGGGTAAAAATAATTTATTTCAACAAAGAATAACAAGGGAAAAACGTCTTACTGCTTGTTATTTTTTTGCACTGCAAGGTCGCATCTGTCGAAACACAGTCCCATCTGAAGATGCAGATTTTTACAAGAGCCGAAGGTATTTCTTTCAGAGCTAATTAAGATCACCAACCACAAGTCGGTTTCGAACTATATAGGTTCTCATCAGTATGGTGTAGGTGATAACAAAAACTCCAAAAGAATCCCTTAAAAAGAGAAAATTTCGAATAAACGTGGTAGTTTATTGTCCATTACGCCCTCTGTCGGCATTGTAAAAACTAAGCGAACCTAGGTCCATAAACCAATACTTAACGAGAAAGTATTCTTAGCAGGCACTCGAAATCATTCAACAAATATGAAAAGAAAAACTTTTACTGTCTGTAATTTCCTTGCACTGCAAGGTCGCATCTGTAGAAACACTATCTGATTTAGAGATGCGGATTTTTACATTAGCCGAAGGTATTCATTTATTTGTTTTTAAATAAAGTTACAGGCAAATATATATATTCTCATACCGACAGTACTGTTATTTTTTGTGGAACACAAACCAATTTCCTGCTACCCTTCTTATAAACAAATAAATCTCTGGAAAAACAATCTAGAATTAAATCGCCATTAATCCACTATCTGGACGACATTTTAATCCGAAACCAACTCGAAATCAAATCTGTACAATTAGAATACTAAAGCCGTAGTAAGGTCGTGGTCAAGCGAGACCCTGGACATAAATTTACCATTTCTTACCAAATCAAGGGAGTGACTTTAACCAAAAACATTTCATAAAGTGGCATAATAAAACTGTTTTAGTTATGGCAACAGTGCATACCGGTTCTATTTCCACTTTAACCTAGGCAAATCTTTTGTGAATCAACTCCTTAGTTCTTAAGCTTTTTGGCCAAGATAAAAATGGTTTTAGCAAGTCTTTAATATCTTTAAAAGTCATAAAGCAATATTGCATTAAGTCTATTTTTGACTCTTTAAGAAACAGGGTAAAAATAATTTATTTCAACAAAGAATAACGAGGGAAAAACGTCTTACTGCTTGTTATTTTTTTGCACTGCAAGGTCGCATCTGTCGAAACACAGTTCCATCTGGAGATGCAGATTTTTACAAGAGCCGAAGGTATTTCTTTCAGAGCTAATTAAGATCACCAACCACAGGTCGGTTTCTAACTATATAGGTTCTCATCAGTATGGTGTAGGTGATAACAAAAACTCCAAAAGAATCCCTTAAAAGAGAAAATTTCGAATAAACGTGGTAGTTTATTATCCATTACGCCCTCTGTCGGCATTGTAAAAAACTAAGCGAACCTAGGTCCATAAACCAATACTTAATGAGAAAGTATTCTTAGCAGGCACTCGAAATCATTCAACAAATATGAAAGAGAAAAAACTTCTACTCCCTGTAATTTCGTCGCATGTCGCATCTGTAGAAACACTATCTGATTTAGAGATGCAGATTTTTACATCAGCATTTATTTGTCTTTAAATTAGATTACAGGCAAATATCTATATATTCTCATACCGACAGTACTGTTATTTTTTGTGAAACACAAACCAATTTCCTGCTACCCTTCTAATAAACAAATAAATCTCAGGAAAAAACAATCTAGAATTAAATCGCCATTAATCTATTATCTGGACGACATTTTTAACTCGAAATCAAATCTGTATAATTAGAATCCGTAGTAAGGTCGTGGTCAAGCGAGAGCCTGGACATAACTTTAACATTTCTTACCAACCCAAGAGAGTGACTTTAACCAAAAGATATTTTATAACCTGGCATTATTAAACTTTTTTCAGTTATGGCAGAAGGGCAGAAGTGTATATTGGTTCTATTCCCACTTCGACCTAGGCAAATATTTTGTGGATCAACTCCCTAATTCGTAAACTTTTTGCCAAGATAAAAATGTATATATATATATATATATATATATATATATATATATATATATATATATATATATATATATATATATATATATATAAAATTCATAAAGTAATATTGCATTAAGTCCATTTTACCCTTTTTCTTTGGAAAACAGGTGTAAAAATCATTTATTTCAACAAAAATAAAGGAGGAAAAAACTCCTTACTGCTTGTAACTTTCTTGCACTGCAAGGTCGCATCTGTCGAAACACTATCTGATCTAGAGATGCAGATTTTTACATCAGCCGAAGGTGTTAATTTCTTTTGTTTTAAATAAAGTTACAGGCAAATATCTATATATTTTTATACATTTTTGTTGTTACACAAACCAAATTCTTGCTACCCTTCTAATAAACAAATAAATCTCTGGAAAAAACAATCTAGAATTAAATCGCCATTAATCCACTATCTGGACGACATTTTAATCCGAAACCAACTCGAAATCAAATCTGTACAATTAGAATACTAAAGCCGTAGTAAGGTCGTGGTCAAGCGAGACCCTGGACATAAATTTAACGTTTCTTACGAAACCGAGGGGTGACAGGGACGGGGTTGCGAGTTAGATAGCGAATATTAATTAAATGCTCTAAATGTTCTTGCTTGTTTTACGTCGCCCGGCTACATCGTGTATGCTATAATTTAGGCCGCACTATTCTAGACAAATTTAGCGTGCGGTTCTTATCTACAGGGGGTGCAATAAACTATCTATCCGCTTATTAAAGGGTAAAGTGGAATTTATTATAAATATAGTGCCAGGAAAACTAAATGGGAAGAGCAAGTCTTACAATGTTGAAAGTTATTTAATAATTTTTACTTAAGCTTAGCTGAAAATAAATAGGAATTTACCAATTTGCATGTGCTTTTAATTAATAATCGATAGAGAACAATACTTTGCTGTGTTGTTTGGTATTGTCAAAAAAATTGTAATATAATATTTAATATACACACCCTATAAAAAATAAATGAATATTAATTCAATGTCCAAGTATATTTTTTTTATATATATTTTTTAAATTTTATTTATTTATTTATAAAGTGTTACATATATATATATATATATATATATATATATATATATATATATATATATATATATATATATATATATATATATACTTAGTTTAAATTCTTGGGATTTAGGTCCAAATTGAAAATTAAAAGGTGTTTTTAAATTTTCATTTTATTAATTTTTCAAACGTTTCGGCATTATGCCTTCTTCAGTGAATTTATCTAAAAACTTGAAAGGAAATTAGTCCAATTGTGTCAGTTTTTTCAATTAAGTATTAATAACAAATTTTAACTGTACACGTCTTGAGTTTTAAAATGTTTGTATTGTTTTAGTGTAGATATATGTGTTTTTTAATTTAAAAAACTGACACAATTGGACTACTTTCCTTTCAAGTTTTTAGATAAATTCACTGAAGAAGGCATAATGCCGAAACGTTTGAAAAAATTAATAAAATGAAAATTTAAAAACACCTTTTAATTTTCAATTTGGACCTAAATCCCAAGAATTTAAACTAAGAATATAGTTCAAGAGTTCAGAAAACAAAATTTTCAAATATATATATATATATATATATATATATATATATATATATATATATATATATATATAGATGTCATAAATCCCGAAGGGTTGGCTGTAATTTAGTATAATAAAAAGTTTGTTTACTAAACGAAAAAAAAAATTCAAATAATATTAAGATGGGTAGGATATAATGCGCGAAACCCTATATAGCGCTATTTTTAATTCACGATATACACGTCGTGCCAGCTTAATACGTTTACACGAGTTTGTGTGTTAAACACTAGTCAGTAGAGAGTGGACAGAGACCGCATGCTTCTAAGAACTCTCTTTGACGCAATCCCGCACACCCCTTTTATTTTGTAAATAATACAATTTAATTTGCTGCCTTGGTATTTGTAGTAGTTTTAAGGTTAGCCCTTAATTAAGAAAAAAAAAATACGCGCATACCATGGCAAAGAACTTAATCTTTGGGCACTATAAATTAAGGAAAACACCTGTACAGCAAATGTAGGTATTACACTAAAAACTCAGTAGCCCTAGCTAACACAATATAAAATATATTTTATTGGTTTAAAGAGGCAGTAACCGTAGTTATAGTTAGAACCATATTTATTTCATTTTGAAATCGATTCCGCGAAGTACATAAAATATGATAAAGCAAATAAACCCTTTTTGTGAGCAATGATTTATTGCAGCAAAAAAATATTTAACCCGACGACTATGCCACGCGTTACAGGTTTTATGGCAGGCCAGAGACGAAATGCGAGCCCGTTGTTTAAGTACGTGATACATGTTTTCGCAATATTTTTATTTATTTATGTAAAAAATATGTAATCAGGCTCTGTCAGTGCTTTCGAAAAGGTTTGTTTTTTAATCATTTTTTTGTATACTTGGCGGCATCGCTTTTAGAATGAAATAAATATGGTTCTAACTATACTTACTAGGTATTCATATTATCAATATAAAGTGCCTTAAGTAGAGCGTTGATTCTTAAATTTGTCGTTGAAATTCCTTACGATTATTTGCGAGTATTTAAGGGGTAATATACCCACAAATATTAGTTATTTAAGGCCACAACTCCTTTAAATTAACATCTCTCCAATGCGATCTTCATAAGTAATTTCTGTTTAATAACCTCCTAAAAGGAAGTCACAGGGTGCTATATTTATGTCCTAATTTAGTAATTTTATTCCTAGCTGACCCGTGTCCACTTCATTGGGCGTTAATTATATTTTATTTTAAACTTTTTGTTACATCATAATAAAATATAGCCTATAGCATTCCTAAATAGTGTAGCTTTCTAATAGTGATAGTTACAAACTTAACCTTTTTATTTATAATTTTTGTACAAATGAATATTGAAGAAAAATCCACTAAAATTTGTTGCTTTTTTCTTAAAACTTGCTTTGAGCGAGAATCGAGACCCCGGCCGCCCGCGTGGCAGGCGAACATTTTACCACTGAACCACTGAGGCTTAGATAAGAAATCTGACCCGTTTGGGTACTTCTATTTTTCTGCTGACTTGATATACATGTCATTATTTTTCTCTGAAGTTTTTGTTTCATTTTCATTATGTAATATATCCTATAGCACTTCTAAGTAGTGTAGCTTTCTAGTTGTGAAAGAGTTTTTATGATCGGTTTAGTATTTCCGAAGATTAGCTCTTACAAAATTATAGTTTATCCGAGATAGCCGACCCGTGCCTACTTTGTTGGTTGTTAATATCCAAACTTTTTGTTTAAATATAATAAAATATAGCCTATAACACTTCTAAATAGTGCAGCCTTCTGATTGTGAAAAGAATTTTTACTGATCGGTTTAGTATTTCCAAAGACTAGCGACTACAAACAAACAAACAAAGTTACAAACTTAACCTTCTTTATAATATTAGTAGGTACTAGATAAAATTCAAACCTATATTTTTACAGAAAATACTAATAAATAAGTAAAAATAGTTGCAGATAAAAATGAGTGACAAAACCACGAAAAATTTAATATGGATATCCTTTATTATAATACCAATAAAAATAAAAAGTCATGTATGCTTCCGCAACCTGTAAACTCGAATTACAAAGGATCTGATCGTCGTTCCACCGCTGAATTATTTATCCATGTTGTGGCGTAAAATATGGATAATTTGTACCTTATAAAGGGATTGATTAACCTCGGTTTATCCATGCATACACAAACCAATTTCAGTTTAGCCAAGTATAAAAGATTATATATTTGCCACTACGTTCCTTAATTCGCTCCGAGATAAGACTTAAAAGAAAGGGAATTTTTGATCACGTGTAAAGGTTTGGCCACACATAACCGCATCCAGCCCGGATTCACGATGATAAAGAAAAGTGGGAACAAATTAAATCGAAAAAATGTAAAGGCACTTTTCATACCCTCAAGACTTATTGTGTTATGTATGTATATCGCTTTGTTTAAATAAAATAGATTTTCCTACTTATTTATGTTCCTTTTCTCCAGAGTTTGAGTGTTAGTATAGGTAAACGTCTAGCTATACATAACCACACCAATGTTTCACAAAATCTGCACCATAGCACGACTAGTGTCTCTGTACGGTCTGAAACATGCCCAGCCAATGAGAAATCATACGTTTATGGTATAGCTTCGATGTTCTCTGAACCGAGCTTTTTGAGTTTACCGGGCGTCACCTTTCATTTCAGTTCATTACGTACAAAAATTCATCAACATCTTCTAATTTGTTAATAAAACTTACTAAATACATTCTTATTTTTTTTGTTTTAAAGGGTTGTTTCTTTAATTAATATTTCGAGAAATTAAATAACTATTATCATTACAAGTTCAATGCATACTGACTAATTAGGTACGTCGCAGCCGACGTAACGTGACGTACAACCGTTGGTCGGTGATGTTTGTTGCTAAAATGCGGTTCGCGCCTGCAGCATTTGATTTCAACAAGAAACATTCAAAACCAAGAGACGGCCGAGCTACCGTGCAGGCCTTGCTGTGGTTTTCTGTGGCCAAAAGCTTAAAACTGTGTTACCTTTTTGTACATTTTCTTTGTGTTCTGTCTATTTATAAATAAAAGAACGACTAAGGTCTATTACACACAACCGCAGTGAGCCCACAGCCTAACTTAGCGTCTTGGTTATTGTTGAATTTAGAAATGTGTTTCCGGGAGGAGTTGAATATTCAGGGGGGATCCTGTTACCAAAGAAAAAATATTACCGCCAACAAAGGGTAAGAGCAAAAAACAAGGTCCTTACGTTTAAAAAAAGCACAAACAAAACAAAGAACTCTTCTGGGATAACATTCATACTCATGATTTAACTACCAAATTTAATTTGGTAAATTTCTCAGGGGGTTAGCTCAGGGGATTATCCCGCCAGGGCCACCCCTGAATTTAACGCTGATCTTGCTTGTGAAATGAATGTTGAACTGAAGTAGAAATGCTTTATTGGCTGACCTTGCAGGAACTCTTTACATTGAATTATAATTGTGGTGAAAACATAAATATAATTAAGGTGTAACGGACAAAAATAAAGGTGATGGAAAGATTGGGTGAGAAAATTAAGAAAGCGTATTTAGGAACTAACATACATAGTCTGGGAAAACTTAGATAAAAAAAAAATGCAGCCTGATTTGTTTAATATGTCGTTAGCAATTTATGTTTACTAGCCCAAAAAATCATATTGTTATACGTGACTTACTTAGTTTTGTAAGATATAAGTTTTGGTTTATGCTGGGTTTTGTATGGAAAAACATCAGACTCGAGTAGTAAATTTTGATGTATTAAGCAGTACAGGAACAGTTTTACCTAGCACTTAAAGTTGGGATAAAAAGAAAAAGAGATACAGAGGTACATATGTAGAAAAATCCATTTAGTTAAACAAAGGGCCCTAGTAATAATATTAATACATACCCACAATAGGAGCTACAGCCTAAAAAATGTATTAAATATTTTGAAATTTATATAAACTTTTCAAATTTTCCGAATCAGATCTAAGCTTTAGGTTTCCCTGCCATTGTTTACCACGGTTGCGGATTATGTGTGGCCAGACCCTACAGAACGTAAAAGGCAAATCAAACATTCCAGAGCACTGCATGTAAGTGAACGCTTATTTTCATGCCCTGATTATTTTTAGTGGTGTGGGTATTTCGCTTGTTGCATGTCCAATACTCCTAGGTGCTTGATACAAAGTTATTATGCAGAACAAAACAGAGATGCATGCTAATAGTCCTGTTAATGCATATATGCTTCATTTACGTTATTTTTTTATGTTAAACTCTACTGCACAATTTGATCAGATAATCAAACAGCATTTCGTATGTTCAGCAAATTGCCTATTCTGTTGTTATAAAAATGGAAACGTTTTTGCAGTAAAGGGAGTTCCACTCTGCAAATTGATTTAAGGGAAAAATAATTTTTAAAAAATTAATTATAGTAAAGACACAGAAAGGTTATTACAGCTTTAAAGTAATCAATGTAATGTTTGTTTATGTCAAAAATGGATTTTTAAAAAAGGTGGTACCTTTTTTTGGTTTAAGTACATGTTTAAAAGTATTTTTTTTTTAAAATCCAGAGGCTGAGGCGGGTCCCACGGGAAGCAAGAGAGAAAAAAGTCTACAAATTTGTAAAGTTGTATACTACTTCCAAGTACTTTAATATACCAAGTGGACGTCAAAAGTGGTAGAGAGAAGGTTTTTAACTTTCGGGACTTTCGCAAGAAGCGGGTTCCATTGCTAAATATTTGTGAAAAAAACAAGAAACGAATAAAGTGTAAGGTTCAGGTGCACCCTTGAGACGACCCTATAAAGGGAATTCATGGAAGCCAGGTACTCTTTTGATCGCTCTGTACGATAGTTGCTAAGAAAGGGAGGATATATAATACCGTGGTGACAACAAAATTACTATCATAAGCATTTCCACACTAATCAAGAACGTAATATCATATACCTTAATTTAAGGGATGTCTCTACCACAGATGCCACACGGAGAGTCAAGAATGAGTGCTTAAAGGGTAATCTGACTACCGTGGTATTTATATTTCAGCGGCGACGATGCGTGCAAAGCAATAGAAATCATGCGCAAAAATGCACAAGCATCTTTGAAACAAGTTATGGGTTTAAATTGTTATGTTTATATATGGAGGGTTTCTGTGCACCACTCACCTGTCAAACTAACGTAATTATTGATACATCGAATTAGGGTCGTCGAATTTATCACGTAAAAATTCGGAAAACGCTGTCATTTTCGACCTATTGCGGATATTTATCATCACTTATTGGATCTCTTGTAACCCGAAATCATGTTTCTTAATTCCTGAATCCATTTCGCAACGCCTGCCTTCGATGTTTTTCGGGCACACATCACTTGTGCCCTTTCGGCGGCGTTGCCACTTGTCGGTCACACTGGCATATTTTTTCAATGATTCTGATTAATGATAGTGATAGAAGTATCACAGCATAACTTTATTAAAATCTGAACGTAGTTTTGAAGTAAAATAAAATCTGGGATTTCTCACCATAACAGGATCAATGTTAAGCAAAATTATTTTATTAATATTTATAACTTTTTCATTTTCTCTGTGAATAGACATTAAAAATTTAACTGCCAATATTCTTATATTGTAGTACCAATTATGATAAAATATGTAATTTTTTGAACATGTAATTTTTTACATCAGTAGTACTACCGCCAAGGATGTCATGAGATGCCAATTTTGGATCTAAAAAAACCTATGTTTTTGTAAGTTGAGCCACACAGATCATTTCTGACAATCTGAATTATACTTATAACCCTCTCTTTATTTTAGAAAACGGAGTTTGAAAGGTCCAAACGACCTCACAATAAACAGTTTGTGGATATTGTAGCCTCGTCCTGGACATCTATAAAGATAGTTTGTGAATTTAAATTAAAATATATACAGGTCATTTCCATTAAAATTATCTGGTTGCTATAGCAGGATACTGAAACCCAAAACAATGTATTTTTATTTGCTAAATCCAAATAAAATATAACATCTTTACAAAAAGTAGTGGCGGCACGATCTTTGTCTAGAAATATTCTCGTTGAGGTACCGCCTCGAGACGCCACTGGTTTGGGTGTGTTTAATCAAATTTAATAAGCCACATTTAATTAAAATCGGATAAAAAAATATTAAAAGTTATTTACAAAAAAAACGATTTGCCAAAGAAAGCTTAACATCTGGGAGAACAATGCACGTTCAAATTTGCATTTTATATGACCATTTTTTTTTTAATAATTTTGGATGTAGAATTTGCCGTTAATTTTTTTTTAACAAACATCTCTGTAACATCCTGTATACATACATACCAACCAAGTGGTAAGTTGTTGGACACAAGTTCTACAAGTAATAATAATAATAAATTTAATTCTAGATATGAATCTAATTTATTTTATTTTTAGAATTAAATGTATACAAATGTATAATCATAAAATTATATAATTTAAAATAGCAATTAATACCTGCATGTAATTTAGTTTATTTTTAATTACCAGTTTTACTTAAAGAACGCAAAGTGAAAAATTATTATTTTTGTATTGTTCTAAAAGTTTTAATAAAATATTTAATTAAAATTATTAAATTTTGTTCCTTTTATTATTTTTTTAAATAATATTATTAAGTACTTAGGTAATTATTTAAACGTATTATGGTAGATTCTCCATGTTGTAGTTTTTCTTTATGAAATACAATATTATCAATATTTTTCATACCTTACAGGGTAAGAATACAGGATTGAGGGAAATGTTAATTTTTAACTTATTTGAGAATATAGAAAATTTTAAAGTTTTAATATTTTTGTATGCCCGCCAATGTTTTTAAATTCTGTATGTTTTATTGGTGTTGTTAAGATATTTTGTTTGTAATATCTAGGGATCAGAAACTAAGTGTTCGTCATTAGTAAGATTGTTTTTTAAAAACAATTTACAATCGGATTTTGAGTTAGACAGCAAAATAACTTTTTAAATGGAACACTTTGTATATTTTAAAGTTTAAGAGAAGAGGACTTAAAGTGGGAAGTTGTAAATTTACACCCCCATTACCTTTTACTTCACAAAAAAATGAAAATATCAGTTTGTTTTGTTAATTCTGTGCTTTCTGAATCAGTTGTCGGATTTATGTACCTCTCTTAAGATATACAGGGTTTCGACATGAACTATGATTTTTTAATAATGCGGCACGTTTATTATATCTTATATCAGCAATAAAAAACCTTCAAAAAATACTACACACTTGATACATTTATCTCTATTAGTGTCTGAAATACGAGCCAGAGAAATCCCCTAATCACGAAGAATAATGGATAATTTCAATTTGATTTTCATTAAAGATGGACATATTATTTATGGTAATTTTTGTAACATCTTAAAAAATTGGCGTAACGCTTTCAACCAATTAAATTACACGTGCTTGTGATTTTTACCGTAGTTCAAAAACACTACTAGTACCTCTTTTAGTTTGGTAAAAATGTTGATTCTTATTCAACTTTTGTTTTTCAAGAGGGAAACCCCTAATTTTTTTTATTTAGAATCTTAATCTACATACAAAAATGAGCAACTTTCATATAAAACTTTTTAAATTCGATTTCAATTTTAAAAGATATGTAACAAAAATAAATTTTAAGAACCCATTTTTTAATATAGTACAAAGAATATTTATTTTTATTAAAATGTATTTTTTAACATTATAAAACATTTTTAAATATGCTGGTTGAAAATAGTCATATATAAACCAGTTGTTTAAACTAAAAACTGAAACTCTATACAGGGTACGACAAGAACTATGATTTTTTTGAAATGAAGCTGTTTATTATATCTTATATCAGCAATAAAACCTTCACAAAATACTACACTTGATACATTTATCTATATTAGTGTCTGAAATACAGCCATCCTAATCTGAAGAATAATGGATAATTTCAATTTCATTTCATTAAAGATGGACATATTAAATATGGTGATTTTGTAACATCTTCATTTAAAATTAGTAACGCTTTCAATCAATTAAATTACAAGTGCTTGTGACTTTTACTGTAAATAGTCACTTTAATTGAATATTTAGCCGTGACGAGCTGTTTCTGTAGTACAACTACATTTTCAAACGTACTGACAAACTAAAATTATGTTACTTATATATAAACAGTAATACCTAATAAAAAACATATTTTTTAAAACAGTTTTAAAATCAATATGGTACAGTTGTAAAATTTAAAGATTTTATTGCTATATTTTATAAAAGTTTTACAAGGGGTAAATTTCCTAGGTCAATCTGTGTGTTAAGCAGATGTACATTCTGTTTTTTATGTTTATAGATTTCAATATTTTCTAATATATCTAGTTTTCGCCCTTTTTGTTCTACATGTAATATTTTTAGGGTATCGATTTCTGGAAATTTGTGTCCGGTTTCCAGAAATGGTTTGCGAAATTTGATGTTGCTTTTCCTAACCTATAACATGAGTTATGTTCTTAAACCCGGTTTCGAAATTTCTTCCGTTTGTCCAATATAACAGCTATTACACACTCTTCACAAGTAAGCTTATAAACTCCTGATTTTTTAAATTTATTTTGTTTATCTTTCACATTAAATATCATGATTGATAATCGATTTGATGGTTTATGTGCTATATTTCTGGTTTTGTTTAGACAGGGTGTTCCAGAAACTTTTTGTGATATTTGGCCAAAATAAGTTAGGGTTGTAAATGGAGTTGGTTTTGTTTTTCACCAGGTATTTTTGGGTAAATTTGGTTGAGGGGTGAGTTGTTTACGTTTCTTATTAATTATAGAGTTTGTTACAGGGTGGTGGATAACCATTGATGCTCGATGGTCGATACCCCTTAAAATATTACATGTAAAGAACAAAAAGGGCGAAAAACTGTGATATATTAGAAAAATATTGAAATCTATAAACATAAAAAGCAGAATGTACATCTGCTTAACACACAGATTGACCTGGGGAAATCTACCCCTTGTAAAACTTTTTTTTATAAAATATGTTGGGTCAAAATCTTTAGAATTTTACCACTGTACCATATTGATTTTTAAAACGTGTTTTTAGTGCACATGTTTTTATTAGGTATTACTGTTTATATATGGGGTAACATACTTCTAAGTTTAGTCGAGTGGCTGCTTTGAAAATGTGGTTGTACTACGTTTGTTCAGCTGTCACGGCTAAACATTCAATTAAAAGTGACTATGAACAAAAGTATACTTGTGTTTATTTTATTAATTTAAAATGTACGGTCACAGTAACGGACGAGGAAACCATAAATAGCTTTTGACTCGTAGTTCAAAAACACTACTAGTACCTCTTTTTAGTTCGGTGGAAAAATGCCGATTTTGTTCCCCAGATGGCCGTCAATTCTGAATGCTCCTCTGTAGTGTCGAGCATACTCCCTACGCTTCGGGCAGCTGCTTGCCGCACAACCTATGTGCAGAGAAAAAAAATAAGCCCGGTGGCTCTTCTCTCTCGCGATCCTTACTTGATGTTTTTATGGGACCACCGCGAAAGTACACTTTCCTTCAAATAAAAAAGAATTTTTAAAAGAATCGAGTCCACAAGCGCCCGAGTAATCGCGTATCATACACACAAAAAAAAAAGCATACAGGCGAATAGAGAACCTTCCTCATTTTTTAAACTCGGTAAAACTTATTCCCTATTTAAAAAGAGAAAGTCAACTTGTCTATTTTTCTTACTGCAAAATACTTTAATCACTTTTTTTTTTTTGTGACAGAACACCCCACAAAATACAGTCATATTTTCCATAAATATTCCTGTTTAAAGAAAACTTGGTTGTATGTCCCTTTCGTTTTACTAGTAGATATACAAATTAATTTAAAAAATCGGGAGTAGGTCTTCTCTTTTGTTTAATTAAGGAGTTTCTCAGTTCAAAAGGCAAACTATTCTGCTGTGGTAGAAACCGCATCGCATTTATTTCCCTGAGTTGTAAATCTATTTTATTTGACCATCGCATGGCATCATATTGCATAACTCTCAACATACGCCCTAAATAACTATATTTGTTGGCTTATTAAACGTAGAATCAACGATTTATGCACACCGTATAATATATAATTATGATCAACAATAAATATTGCTACTAAAACTCTACCGGACCCTACCGTTAAAGCTTCGACTTCTGCCTGCACACACGTAATTTGTGCCCATGCACTAATTGTTCTTTTTTGATTATTTAAAGGTTGGGTAGGGTAAGGCGGGGCTAGTTGAGCAATTTTTCACTTGATCGGTTATAGATTCTCAAAAATAAGTCTTAATGGCTTATAACGCATACTGATGGATTGATCAATTTATTCCTTTTAATAAGTGTCCATAGTAGTTGCTTTCTAATATAAGTCCGAATTTAGGTAAAACCACATCTGCCTTAGTAATAGGTAGTCCAAGTATGCTCAACATTACCACTTCACCCCGTAGGTGGGGAGTAAGTTGAGGAGCAAAGGGTACTAGGGGGCTATGGGGTGGAGCACCTAGCATAGTAATCAAATTATGGCTCTTTGAATGTTAGATACGTTTACAATAAAATAGTATATTACATTACAAAGTGTGGAAAATGACTAATTTCACACGAGTGGGAATATTGTAGCACGAGGCGTTAGCCGAGTGCGACAAACCCACGAGTGTAAGAAAGTCATTTTCACACGAGTACTGTACACTATTTTTCCTACGACCACAAATTATTCACCAAAAATAAATAAATTAAAGTTTGTCTGTTCAGAAAAATAAAAAACAATTGAGAACTTTGCAACACTAGGGTGATATTTACTTTTGCAACACTAGTGTGATATATACTTTTCCTCACTGCTATATTATACTGTTTTGACAATATTTTTACATCGAAAATCACCTACCTAGAAGCATTATATAACTTTTATCATTTTGGAATTTAAAAGGCCCTCACTTAATAAAAATTGTATGGTTTTGTTAGGTAATAACGCTAATAGTTTAATACGGTTTTCTGCTATTATAAGTGTTTTTAAAAATTATCGATTCTTACATATTTTAGACACTCTTCTAAATAAAACGTAAGTGGTGCATATCCAAAATATTCCGTTTTTAAAAAATATCCAGTAAATAAACTTACGGGACCGGGAGTGAAAAGGGGTGCTGGGTGGGGTAAAATTGGTAAAACGAGTTAATGAAACTGAACATCACATATAAAATTAAGTAAAAATAACAGTTTTTTCCTCATGTTTTTAAGAAAAAATATAAAAAATATGAAAATTGTAAATGCATAACCTAAAGTCCTAAAAGTAAGGAGAAAACGACTACCAAACGTCAGTTACCATGCAAAATATGGAAAGCATTTGGCAACGTCGGAAGGGTCTGATTCTATTTATGAATGGATAAAAGAAAGTGGATTCATAAAGTGTGTATTAGCCTTAGGTTTAATTAGGGATTAAAAAAAGATTTAACTAGTTGTTTGAGTACACGAAGAAAGAGAGGAAGAAATTTGATCTATAGGCTTTTTTCTCTGGCGCTTTAGGTCGAACGGTCAAGCGGCAAGGCTGCCTCTATAAAGTACGTACTCAAAGGTAGAAGGGAGATTTTTAATTTGATCTACTTACCTGACAACACTGTGCCAGTCAGTGAAAGTTGTTTTTTGTGGTTATGTCTATTTTTGTTTATGTTTTTATTTTTTCGTAAATTTTAATAAATATAAAATAAGATGATTTTCGCTAATTTGGGTTCTACCGTTTAAGGTAAATAAAAAGTTTTTTTACTGTCACTACAATAAATATGTCACTTGCAAAACCAATAGCAGTTTTTAGAATGACATTATAATATGTAACACACCAGTTTTGTAAAGTACTTTGCAACACTAGTGCTGTAAAGTAGTTTGCAACACTAGTGTGATATAACGCATTTTCTATGCATGAAATCAGTGTGCTATTTGCTATTTTCACAAGTGGTCGTAGGAAAATACATTTTGCCAATTTGCTTTTTATATCTATAACCCTATAGTGACAAAACAACAAAATCTCATTAATAAAACAGCAACGTACCCAGCTTAGATTAACTATTGAATTTAATATCTATCAATTCATTTTCGTTTTTAAACTTTTTAAGCAGTTTTATTTTGCTTCTCTTGTAATGCCTTCTGTATCTGTTCAAATTTCAGCTTTTCTTGGACCAGCCTTTGGGTATGGTCGAACTATTTCAGAGAAAATTTATAAGTTAGATAGGTCACCTCGTTTTCTTTGTTGCTTGTATAAAGTTCGGGTTGCAGGTTCTTTTAAATCTTGAGAAGACTTTAGTGTTTTACTGTTATAAGTCTGTATCCTAAAAAATAAAAAAAATAAAACATTTTATACTTGAAAACCGTGTGGGGTTAGTTGGGCAACTGTAGCTCAACCAACCCCAACCTGAAATTTTAAAGAAAAAGTTAATTTATTAAAAAACCGGTTAGAACTGTTCATTCAAAATCTTTATACATATTAAAACTGCAATAAATTTACTTAAGATTAACACTTACCTGATTGAGAACGGAATACATTTAACTATTACAAATAAAAATATTCGGCTTGCAATTATTTTACTTTTTAATCACAAAATAAACAATGCGCACGGATACTTTTCTCGATCACCGAGTCACCACTAGTGGTTGCACAATCAGTTCCCCTCGCGCAAACCCTTCTTTGCGCTATTTAATGCTTTCGCCTGCGGACGATACTTTTGAAATATTTTGATTGTCTAACTTACCTCTATGCTCAACTAGCCTCGCCCTACCCCTACGTTCCTGTGCCCTTTAGTACCAGCCGCCACTGAAAAAATAGTTTTCATCGGGTAAGCAGATGGGTAAGGGTCGCGTTTAATTCGTCTCCCGTTTTAATAAAAAAATATCTGTACCGCCTTAGCCTGGGTGGCTAATGTGGCTCTTATCGATAAATTGAGATCCCAAATAATAAATTGCTACTGGTATACCTTTATGATTACAGATTCATATCTATAAGTTTATTAGATGTAATGTAAATTAAGAAATAAATTATTTTAAAGCAATTAAAATTATGTATTTAATTATTTTTAAATTAAAGCACTTTATTTATAATATGATAGTATCACTTTATTAAGACTAATTTCCGATCAAGCCAATTTTTTTAATCTTTTAAACTTGTTAACAAACACGTTGTGTACAAAAAATGAAATAATAAATGGTATTAAAGCTTGTTAAGGCGTCTGGAATATTTAACGAAGAATAAACGAAGTCATATTTGTGGCTTTACCCGTATTGAAAAAATCATTAAAATATATATCTCATAATTATAGTTTTTCCCGTAGAATTTAAATCTTTTTTTTTTATATTTCAGGGGCCGTTCCTGTGGTGACGTGCGCCTTTTTTTATCTTTGGACAAACCACCAAGGCTAAAAGCCTAAATACTAACGTACCGTGGGTGTCTTAAGCGAGGTAAGAGGGAGTTTGTTGATACGGGACTTAAATACTTAAAGATTTGGGGGAAGGAAAGACCTCCGCAGGCAGCAGGTTCCACAATCTAGAAACTTTAGGGATAAAAGAACGAACAAAGTGAGAAGTTCGGGGCCTGTCCAGTTGGAGCGTATAGGGATGCATACGCGCGGCACCGCGAGTTCTCTATTGGAAACCGTGAGTGGAGGAACTATACTGGACAATTCTTCAGAGCAAAAGCCATGGAAGTACCTATGAAAAAGCGATAAATCCCCCACAGCCCAACGATGGGCAAGAGAGGGTAGCCTTTCTGTAAGTGAAGGATCATTAATGAGACGAATAGCTCTTCTTTGAATAGAATCAAGACTGCTTAGGGTTGTGGGGGACGCCATGCCCCAGACATGAGAACAATATTCCATGGGAGGTCGGATTTGGGACACATATAAAGTGTTTAAATTAGAAGGGAAAAATACTTTTGGCTCGAAAGAGAAATCCAACCTTTTTGAAGCTGCCGTGGCTATAGATACAATGTGTTTATGCCAGTTAAGGTTACTTTCAAGCCTGACGCCCACAAGATTGAAGGTGTCTTTGCTCTGTAAAACTTGGACGCTCATAAGTAGAAGATGAGTATTTGATGACTCTTTTCGCGACAAGGAACATGATTGTGTTTCGGATGGATTAAAATGGACGAGATTTTTGGCGTCCCAATCCAATATTAAATTAAAATCCTGCGAAAGAGATATCTGCATCGCTCTGCGTTTGTGATGGGTTTAGGAACCTGAAAACTGGAGTGAAGGGTACTATCGTCGGCGAAACCATGAATGGAATTTGTTGTGGACGAGAGAAGATTGTTGATGTGAAGAAGAAACAATGTTGGTGCCAGAACTGAGCCTTGAGGGACTCCAGCATTTACTTGGTGAAAGCTTGAAGAATGGCCGTCTACAAGAACTGATATACGTCGATCCGATAGACAACTAGAGAGCCATGTACAGAGTTTAGTTGAAAGACCATAGGAGGGAAGTTTATTAAGAAGTGCGGCATGCCAGACCTGGTCAAAAGCTTTGGATATATCAAGAGCAACGATCTGGGATTCACCTACGAAGGAAAGAAGATCTGCTGTAGATCTTTTGTGGCGAAATCCATACTGCCTATCATGCAAAAATTTTGTGTTTTTCTAAGTACTACTGCCTTGGTGCAAAAAATATTGGTGTCCCCTAAAACAGAATGTTTAGTCTCCAATTATACTTTTAAGACAAATGTCTCAATAGTTGTATTTTTAAGTGCTAAATTTAAATACCTCACTTTTAATGCCATGTGCTACCTCCATAACACAGTCTTTAAACTTATGTTCTTTATTCGTTTTTAAAACATAATATAACAATCTAATATTAGAGTGTGTAAACTTTTTTATTTTTAGATTTTTTTTTCTGGAGAAAAGCCAAATAATATTTTGTTTAACCGTTAATCTCCCAGAAAACAAATACAGCATAAAATACTTTATTATATGGCTAAACATTTTTTACTATTCTTTTTAACTGGATAAGATTCCCTAATAGGAGTATCTTTTACCAGTTAATTTTCTCAAAAGTAATGTCAAACTCTAGACTGTCCATCAGACATTTCATTTTAAATAAAAAGATTTTTCTGATTTTTTTGCAAGTATATCAGTAAGTTTTTTGTTTAGCTGTTTACCACATTTTTGGTTAACTATTTATTTACCACATTTTTGACACACAACCATTAGCCCAGTTCCCCTCCTTGGTCTTGTTATAATATATTTCCTAACTAGCGTTGAAAGTGTTACTTTTCCGCACGCGACTGCAGTTGACCAAACGCGCGTAGCGGAGTTCGGTCAAGTGCATATTTTTTCTACAAGCGTAAGGAAAACATATAAACTATTTTTTTTTAATTTTAACCCAATGCTACCTAATATCCTACCATACTATAGCAAACTTTCCTTTTAAATATGAAGTACATAAAAATCCTTTATTGCAACTCACTAATATTTGGTTAAAAAAATTGTACTTTTTTCGCACTAGTAGGGAAAAGTAGTGAGGCATAGTGTACTTTTCTACACTAGTGCGGAAAAGTGCTGCTTTTCAAACGCTTGTAGAAAAGATTTTATTTTATTGGATTAAAATAATTTTAGCTGAGAGCTAATGAACCTTTGTTTAGAGTTTGAAACCTTTGTATCGTAAGTAACTTTATATTAAATATTTCCATATTTTATTTCTTTTAAAGTAATCCTAACATTTATTATATGGCGCAAGGACAGAATACTTCTTCGTAATATATAAAAGTTTAAATTTTCTTAGAATGTTTAATGAACTTTTTTTTATTCTGGAGAAAAGCCAAATCATATTTTGTTTAAGAGCCCCTTGTGACATTCGATGATTTGCTTAATGAAATTAATAATTAATATACAGTGGTATATTGTTTTTACGTTTCAGATTAATTTTATTATAGCTTAGTCTCTTATGAGTTATAATTTCGAAATTTTTGTTTTAAAATAAAATATGTTTAAAATAAAAAGAATGTTTTTGGGATTATTCTTAATAGTGTAAAAGCCCGTTATTTTGTAAAAGTTGAAAGTTTCTCAGCGCATGCTCCCAACATAGTTTGAAGCGATGGGAGGCTATAAAGTTTGACTCATAGTGGCTTTGGAAGGTACAAGTACCAAAGGTTAATGAATTGAAACTTATGTTTTGTATTTTTGTAAAAGCTAAATATATATAGTATGTCCACGGATGGACTTTGCAACAGCACAAATGAACCAAAAATTTAAATGTTCAAAATAGTTGTGTATGGCAACTGCTTTTGTTCTAAAAACAAGATCTCACGTTGAGGTCTTTGTTTTGTTTTGTAGGGCTCCAAAAACTACAAAATGTGAAAATGGACCAAGACAAAACAACTTTTTTACTAATTTTGCAAAGTGTCAAATAAAATGGTTTTTTCGAATAAAATGAGGATCCGATATCTAAAATTTCACATAAAATAAACAAAAACATTTTTTTGTATCATTATTTTAATCATCTTTTACACCTTTTTTAGGTAATTTACCTGGATTTACATTTTTGTATTTAAATATATTTGACAAACTTTGACATTAATTATTGTCTTGTATTAAAACAAGGTAAATTACCTGGGTATAAAAAGAAAAAAAATATTTATGGGATCCCTCATTTAATTCTAAAAACCTTTTTTATTTAATAATTTGCTAAATTATTAAAAATAAAGGTAGTTTTGTCTTGGTCCATTTTTACATTTTTGTAGTTTTTGGAGCTTCTGTGCAAAAACAAAACAAATTTCTCAGCGTAAATCTTGTTTTTTTAACAAGCAAAAGCAGTTGCCATATACGACATTCTTGAACATTTAAATTTTTGGTCCATTTTTCCTATTAGAAAGTCCATCCGTGGACATACTGTATATGTCGCCAGTAAGACTTTTGGTCATTTCTTTCTTTCTTTCTACTTACTTACTTATCCCCGGGGTTTTTATTTTATATCGTATAAAACAAATAAAATTATTGTTTTGTTGGATTAATTGTTTATTACCCATATTTGTCATAAAATTACATTATCCTTTAAGATACGCAGGGTACGACTAAAAGTGTGATTTTTTAGAATCAAAACTATACACCTGGCTTATGTTTTTAAAAGTTACATACCTATATTATGAGCTTCGACAAAATCTTCGTAGGTGTCAAACGTGTCTTCCAGTTTCATTTTTGTTTTTTAATCGATGAAAAATATAATATTTTACAATAAAATTACAAAAAAACAAAACGCTTACGCAAAAGCAAAATATTGTGAACACCCTGTATAGGGGATATATGGGTATTAATAATTTTAATAATTTTAATAATTATTTCATTGTTTTGGCATTAAAGAAATCACATCCAAAAAATTAAAACAAATAATCGAAAAAAATAGTGCAAGGTTTTTTGTCACTAAACAATAACAGAGTCTAGGTCATATTATTTTATTCAGGGTCAACAAAGTGCTGCGTCACCAAAATACTAAGTTCAACTTGGTATATATACAGAAATTGTCCTAATAATGGGGGAAAGAAGTTAGAAAAATATTAGATAAAAAGTAGGTAGTAGAATCCTGACTTCGAAAAAATACTGGGTGTTCCCATTGTCCAGATAGTTTAAGGGAAGAAAGAGGGATGTTTATGTTAGAAATATTATACTGTAAGTTTAAAGTGTCCAATACCCCATCCGAGTTACGCACCCCAGGCGACGTATTTAGCTATAGAAAAATACGTTGTTACATACCCTGTATAGGGATATATGAGTTTTTATAATTTTAATATTTATTTAATTATTTCGGCATTAAAGAAATCACATCCAAAAAATTGAAACAAATAATCGAAAATATAGTGCAAGGTTTTTTGTCACTAAACAATAACAAAGTCTAGGTCATATTATTTTATTCAGGGTCAACAACGTGCTGCATCACCAAAATACTAAGTTCAACTTGGTATATATACAGAAATTGTCCTAATAATGGGGAGAAAGAAGTTAGAAAAATATTAGATAAGAAGTAGGTAGTAGAAGTGAAGTCAAGTATAAAGTTAAAGTTTTAGTTAAGCCCCGTACGGGCTACCCCTAGTGGGGTGTGTGCCCGTACTAAATTTAGTTAGTCAAATAGTTCCTGTAGTCTTATAGTGAAAGAAAAGATGGTTTTATTGTCCAACGGTCTCATGGTCCCAAGAAGATAGTTCCATATGGTACATTTGTCCCAGTGGCGTAAAGTGGCCCGATGTATTCAAAATCTACATCACAATATATAATTATTTAGGTTAGGTTAACTGTTATTCGGCGGTTTTTATAAGCATATCCGCCGGCTGGCGGCATCTACCAATAAAATAAGTGAAAATCGCCGGTAATAAAAAAAAACATTTAGATTTACAGCGGCTTTTACATACGTAAATAGATAAAACTGCCAGACGGCGGTTCTCTTCTTATAATTGAGCAATCTCGCCGGCGGTCGTTTACCCAGTGCTAAAAAACAATATAAAACAATATATATTTCTATTTTTGTTCCCAAACTTTTTTTGTTATCTTTATCGACAAAAGGGGCCTCGTTGATCCGCTTCACCCAGTGCCGAATTTAAGCATAGGCAACATAGGCAGTTGCCTAGGGCCGCCACCACACTACAAAAGCAAATGTTTTTCTTTTTGGTCGTCAAAATTGGGGTTGTATATGAAGATGTTTGAAGAAATGTCGTCGTCGTCGTGTCAAAGTGAGGACTTTAAAAAATTTGTACGGAGCTGTATATGAAAACGTTTGAGGGGGCCTCCACAACATGTTCTGCCTATGGGCCGCCAAAGTGTAAATCCGGCGCTGGCTTCTCCTACACCTGTTTTTGCTTAGGCTACGCCACTGATGCAAAGGATCGATCTTTGTTACCTACTCTTTGTGTGCAAAACAGTAGCTCATCAAATTCCCACACATTCTGCAAATAATTTAGAACTAATTTAAAGAATATATTAAAGTCTTTTCAATTTGTAATTACTTCGGAAGCCGAAACGCCGATCCCCAATTCTATGTTTATTTATAAAACGTCTTCTGATTCCGATATATCAGCCCCTTTGTCGTTTTGCGCTGGTCCCGATTTTAAAGTGCATATATTATCGATATATCTTAGTTGTCAGTGCAACGGCGACATTAGAAATGCTAAAATATGCCATCTGGCGGATGATTTATTACGTTTAGTATAGAGGGCGCACCGCCACGCCACTACTGTGCACGCTCTTTTCGAGCGAGCGGGATAAGTGGAAAATAAACTTTAAAATGGTATTTCGAAACATAATCCTGCTATTCAAAAAGCTACCCTTTCATCGATACTCTCCGCAAAAATACAACATTCTTATATTATTTGCATAATCCAGACATATAGGGAGGGGCCCCGTATCATAATGAGTTAGGAGGTCAAAAAAATGTGAAAACCAAAAAAGGTCTCCAAAGAACAGTGTTTTTTTTAATTTCAGCATTGCTTTTTATTAAAAATGGTTAAAGACAAAAAAAACACTTTCCCAATTTAGCCGACAGTTTTACTTACACACGTTTGGCGTCTCCTGTGACCCGAGGGCCCCGTATCGCCTGATAAGGCAGTAGCTACGCCCCTGGAAAAACTTTTAAAAATAAATCAAAATATTATAGTAGGGGAGCCCACGATGTTAAATGGGGATTTACTCTAGAGACCTATTGGGTTGCAAAGCTTAGAGGTTAAGATGAAAACAAAATTATATAATCTAAACCTTTTTATCAGTCGGGGAAGCGGCTATAGCTTTTTAAATATGTCAAAAATATACTGATATTATTCCGGCTTATAGAAATCGTCTGGATCGTATCGGATTATATATTTTTCGTAATCCTTAAATTATTTTCTTTAAAATAAAAAAATAGCCTCGCTCGAGATGACGTTTTTTTACAACTTTGTAGCTCCCGTTTTCTTTACGTCACTCTCAAATTGTCAAATTAGTGAATATACACTGTTTAGCATGTAAGTAACTCACCCTATCTTAATCGGATGCGCTCGAAAATTTCTGTTGGATACATTTCGATTTTTTACTATTGGCCCTGTATACAGAGCTCATATTTGGTGGAGGTACTTAACCAGGTACATGGTATCCCCCATATATCTATAATCCTAAAATCTCCTCTTGGGCTTCCCTACCATAGAGGCAAAGGTCGTAATGTGACCCCCTATTTTGTTTTTTGAGGTCTAGTGTAAAAACCAAGAGAAATACAAATCTAAATTTTACATCGCCAGTTTTTGTATTTATCTACCTCTAGAGGGTGTCTCTAAAAGGTCTGCACAAAATGCTACAAATTTCTTGAAGCAAAATAAAACTATTTAACGCAATTTACCTTAGTCAAAAATGTGTTTTCTTTTAACTTTAGTTATTTTAAAAATATTTTATTGCTTATTCAACATTTTTTTAAACGTCGGTTGTGGGTTTTTATAGTAAGGAATCAAAATCTAATCATGTTTTTATGCTTTCATTGTTGCCAACCTCACATTTGATTTTAACTGTTGAAACCTAACCATTATATTTTCTTTGATCGAAAAACTGCAAGATTTTTCGGTATTGGCAACACTGTATTTTAAAGTACTTAAATTTTGAATAATAAGAAACAGAGCTAGCAGAAAACCAATTTTAGTTAAACAAGGAGCCCTAGTTATAATATTAATACATAATGCAAAAGTTAAAAAAAAAATATTTAATATTTGCCCCACCTTCCCCTACCATTGTTAACCCGGGCCCAGTACGGGCTCGGTGCGGTTATGTGTGGCCAAACCTTAAAATGGTCTTCAGTCCGACACTGCTTATACAGGTCTTTGTAAATTGTTCCAATGATTAAACAAAAATAGCAAACAACTTTAAAAGTATATACATAACAGACCGGCATTAAATAAATTGCTTATTAAATTGTGATGAAAAGATATGATTTAATCCTCTTAGCTTCTTTTTTAAAAAATATTATTCTTATAGGGGTAATACTATATTACAAATAATTCTTTGAACTATTTTAGTGTTTACTTTTGTTTTAATTTTATGTAATTATTAAATTTTTTTGTACTGTGTATCACAAATAGGTTTTTCTACTCCTAAAATATGTCTAAACCAAAATAAACAAGGAAGTAAACCTGCAGCCCCCTAAAAATTTGCCGTCCTGAGCTCCAGCCTACTCAGCCTGCTGGTAAATCCAACACTGTTGTCCTTTGTTTTAAACCTACAAAGCCTAATTTACAAACACCACTGGTTAGTTCTAGTTAGTTCTGACGCTTTTGATGTAAAGGGAACATAAAAAATATTTACAAAAATAAAATTTAATTTGATAATTAAATCATGTAAATTTAATAGGCCTAAATTTAGTTGTTTATTTTAATAATGTTTGTTTATATTTTATTTGGTAATTAAACTGTATAGAGATATTTATTGTTAAGTTTATTGTATTATAAAGCAGGGTCGGTATCTTTTGAAACAAAAAAAATTAAAGTAGAATAAAACCCATTGTAAAATATAGAAAATATAACAAATATTAAAGAAAAAGCAAATTGCGGTCGATCTGAGGTCGAACAGAAGGGGAATTAAAATATAAAAACAATTTTTTCTCGATTTTTGGCCAAACTACAAGTTTTATGGAGACAAGTAAATTGGTAAAGATTTAGGTAATAATCTAATATATAGCTTTTGTTTGCAAAAGTCTCTACCACAAATTATCAGAATACCCAGATGCGAAAGTGCATCGAAATACGCTTACTTGTTTCTATGACCTAGAGAAAGAATAAATGGAAAATCTGCACCAATGCATGGATCGTAATATCTTTAATTTGTAAAGGTTAAACCGCACCAAGGCGCTAAGGAGAGATAGACTTTTATAGTAATTAATTATGCCGCTTTTATATGTGGGGAAAACGGGACAAAAGAATAATACACTATTTAAAAATTACATTTTTCTTTATTAAAAAATATTAAAAACTAAAAATTTTACCTATGCTTTGAAGGGTAAAATATTGTTAGTAGATGTCACGTTTAGATCAATTTGTAATAAAATGTCTATACCTGGTTGCACAACACAAAACAATTAAACTAATGGGGGTTTAGAATGTTTAACAAAACGCCATATTAAAAAAAAGTTGTCTAAAAACTGCTTATTAAATTAATAAAAGGTATTCCGTTTTACTAGCTTAATTGTTTAATAAAAAGTTTTGTGTAACTGGGGATTAAAACAAAATAATTAAAAGCAGGGTAACAAGAGTTTCTAAAGAAACCCCGACGCAATCTTTTAAAGCAATGCAGATGTGGCCATAGTAATAGGAGTATGTTATTTTTTTGAATACTGAGAAAACACCTAATTTTTCTTTATTTGAAATATAGCCTTTCAAATGGTAGTGCAGCTATAAATTAGTTTCCTTCCTTTAGGCACATGTCTAAGTATTTTGTAAAAACTTTGTATTAATGTTAAATAGTCTAAAAAAAAAAAAAATTATGATTTACCTGATAAAATAGGATTTTTTTTTAAAGGTTCTCAGAATTGTCTGTTTTTCTTGATGATAATGGCTTGAAAAATATTGCCGGCACGGTAGCGTTAAATAGAAGTTTCATTGCGAATGACGAGATAGAAATAAATTTATTTTCAAAATGTACAATTTATAATTCATCAGATCCTCTCTTCCGGCAGACTTAAGCCAGACCTTTGCGATAAAAAATATGTTTTTGTTATAGAAAAACCATCCACATAATTATCCACATATTTTTTGTAAATAGAACTTACAACATCAAGAAAATACTTTTAATGAATTTTTATATTAAAAAGTATTATGGTTACGTGAACATTGATGTGCCCGATATTATCTATATAGCCTGCACATCAACATGTACGGACTAATTAAAACTAACTTTATTATTTTACAAAATATTAAATTTATATTTACCTCAAGTGGTCCTTTGGGAATCTTAAAAGTGATTTTCCGCTCCCGGTAAAGTATAAATATACACATTTATATCCCACATTAAACGGTAAAATAAATTTAAGAAGACACTATACTTACACTTTAATAATAATAAAAAATAAAAGTTCACAAACAACTAAACAAAATTAACTAACTTATGTTCACGTTCTATACCAACAAAAATACGGGACTAACTGACACCTAGATAAGCATCGGGTCACGTACTAAATCGTGGGTGTATATCCACCACGCAGTGGGAGGGACCATAGTGGTAAGAGATTTCAACGAACACGCTTAGTTTCGCATCTGGGTATTCTGATAATTTGTGTCTCTACTCTCTGATGGTGCAAAAATAATATACATTTTCCACGGTAAATTTTCGCAAGAGAGAAAGGACTAGACCTATTTTTTTTTATTTTGGCCCTACTTTGTTCGTACGGCAAAGCTGCCTTTAGATGGTCATCGATATTCTTGGGGTAAAATTAACCCTTTATGCCTAACTAAAAGACAAGCGGATAGCTGCAGCCCCGTGTGTATCGATTTATTGCAGCCCCGCGTGTATATATTTTTAAACTTTTGACAGATATAATGTATTCTACAAGCAGTTAGCTGCAGGTCCGTGTTTTAATTTATTGCAGCCCCGTGTGTATTGATTTATAGGCTTTTGATAGATAATATAAAAAACCGAAGACAGAGTATAGGTGGGAAGTTATGGTTAGTTCAGGTTAGTTAAATCTTTTTTATATTTTACTTTCTTAATTAAACCTGCATTGGTGTCCAAAGCTTATAAATCGATACACACGGGGCTGCAGCTACTCACTAAAAAAAGGTGCTAGTAATGTTTTTTAGTGAGTATTTACCGATTTAATAGTAATAATACTAAACCAAAAATAGAAAAATAAACCCTTTTCAGAGAAAACAAGGGAGACGAGTAACTGGTCCTAACAATTTGTCCATTGTATTTATCTCTTTCTGGTTTAACGCAAGTTCCAATAAATATGTCTTTGTCTTTCATCATGGCAGGCTATCGTAGATGGAGCAATCATCAGCTTTGCCCTGGTTGCCAAGTTGTTTACAATTTCTGCATGTAAGCTTTAATATCCTTTTTTGGCTCACATTTAATTAAGAGAAGAAAATATACCATGAATCGAATATTTTTAACTTGACAACGTTGCTGCAGGCAGTCACGCCGAAATGTTATTCGATATTTGTGTTTGATATTTTTCAATGTCCGATTTGTTTGGACAGTTTGTTTACAATTTCTGTGATTTATTTTGTGTTTCGTGGTTTTTTACCTTTAATTGGACTTTAAATATTGACTTTTATTAGTGATCACAGTGTATATATTAAATTTGTGCTTTTCAACAGATAATTTAAGGTAATATTGACATGGTTATCTGTAAGAAAAGATATTTATAAAAACCAAATAAATAACATTTTTAATTAAGTGTGTGTAATTATTGAACTAAACCCCAATATTTTATATTAATAGGAAACAAAATCAAGTACCTAACATTAAGGGCAAAAATAGCACACCTATATAATTTGAATTTGGCGGGCAAACGATAAAGTCGACTCACGCGCCATCTACGTTTACCTTCCTTGAAGACAGACAAGGAAGGCCCAGCAACTATCTCTCTCTCGGATAGTTTATTTACATTTAGTTGCTCGTCTCATTCTTGTCTCTGCCCTTTTTAAAAAAATTAAACCGACTTCAAAAAATTAGTAAAAGTTACCAAAAAAGTTAAAAAATAGTAAAAATAATAATAAAAAAGGAGTCGAGTAATAACACATGTGCTCAACTACTTATGTATTATTAATAATGTAACTTAATAAACAAAAAAATTTATACATTGATACCATATGCTATTACCCGACTTCTTATTTTTTTTTAGTATTTTTAACTTTTTAGTGACTTTTACTAATTTTTATGAAGTCGATTCAACCCTTTTTAAAGTGTTTTTTCCAGAAAACTTTTATAATTACTATTTCAATTTTCTTTTACAAACGACCGATTCATTATCTGTTTGTTCCAATTCATCAAAGGCACTTGCCACGTTAATTTCGGCTAGATCATTAGGTAAGCCCGTTGTCAACGAAACGATCCCAAACTGCAAGGAAAATTGCTTAAGGGGATTTTCACTGATGATACTTCTTATTGTACACGGGGTTCTTAATGGAAAGAATCATGGAAGATAAGTAAAGAAGCAATTCTTATTTAATTATTGTCGGTTCTTAATTAAATTATAATTGTAATTTATTTTTTGTAAACTTAACATGCGTACACAAAAATGATAAAGTTAGCAAACCCTTTTGTGAACAATGATTTATTGCAGGAAAAGATATTTAACCCGACGAGTACGCCACGAGCTACAGGTTTTATGGCAGGCCAGGAGACGAAATAAGAGGATGTTTTTTAAGCACGTTCTAAATTGTATCAAAATATACCAAACGGTTTAGAAATTAGAAGGGAAACAACTGTATAATTAGCAATGGTAAAAGTGTCTGGCAAGAAAAAACAATATGTTTGGTAAACCTATTTCAAGACAAAAAATTGAAAATTAGGTTTCTCTAAATGTTTTCTAAACCTTGGATTATTACCTGTACAGGTAGGATGCGAACTAATAAACGCAACCACTACCGCCAGCCAGGCAGCCCTAGGGTCTATCCAAAAGAGGTGGGAGAACAACATATCAAAAAATCAGCTGACCTAAAATTTTTATTTAAAAACCTCACATACTAACGATGAACCGAATATAAAAAATTCTTATTTTTTTTATTTGAAAGAGTGGTGGTTCGAGGTGGTCTCATAAGAAAATTAAGTCAGAAGAGAGAGAAAGGTACCAGACTTATTTTTTGTCTCTCACTAATGGCAAATCTGCCTCTAGTAATTATATGCTCAGAAATTAATCTATGCTGGTTCTGTGAACAATCAAGGTAGTAAATGTAACGTCAAAATTGTCTAATTTGTCGTAGATTGTTATTTAGCCAATTCAACCGATTTAATTTACTAATTAATTTTTTTAAAATATTAAATAGAAAAAATTAAAAACATGAAGTCGGGTAATAACATTTTGTACTAAAGTATAAAAGCATGTGTTTGTTTAGTTGTTTAAATTTAGTACTCTAGCGCATATGTCATTTCTCGACTTCATGTTTTCTCGAGAGGGTCTTTAAAACATCAAAAAGGTATATTTATCAATTACCACGTTTAAAGGTCGAGCCACACATAACCGCACCGAGCCTGATTTCACGGTGTTATAGGAAATTAATTCGGAAAAATTTAAAAGCACTTTTCATGTCTAAATAATGTAAAAAGCATTTTTGTCAATCTAAAACAGATTTTTCTACTTATCTCTGTTCTTTTTATCCAAAGTTTGAGTGTAGTATAGGTAAAAGTCTCACATAACCGCATTGATGTCTCACAAGATCCGCAACGTAGCAAGATCGTGTCTTGATGCCTTTTGTTTAAATTTTTAATTTCGACAGTGATGCATCGTACGGTCTGAGACATGCCAAGTCAATTAAAAATCATACGTGGATCGAATAGCCGTATAGCGCCGATGTAACCCGAGCCAAGCTTTGAGTTTACCGGGCGTAATCTTTTATTTCAGTTTATTACGTATAAAAATAAAGAGTTAGTGATTTAAGGTTGTTGGTTGTAAATAAACAATATAAGAAAAGTGATTTAATAAGTATTAAAAAATCCGAAAACTAATTTTATTGTTACATTTTGTGAATATTATGCAAGAAAAACTTATTAATACCTTGTTATTTTTTATGTGTGATATGCGGTCTGGCACGGTGCGTAATATTAAGCCTACGATATTTGATTAGAATGGTACAAGGGTGGTTATGTGTGGCCAAACCTTAAAACTGTGTTACCTTATTTGTGAAGGTTTATTTTACAATCAGGTGTAATGTAAAGCGTGGAATAACTGACTTATTTTACGGCAGTTTGATTAAATACAAAACTCTTGCACCGCATTCTCCTTTATTTCACCAGGAAAACGCACGGCCACGGGCTCGTTTCGGCCGACATTTAGCCGTATTTTCATACATAGACATGAATTGTAAAAATATTTTTTTTAAGTTTTTTTTTACCGGTAACATATTTTAGGGTTTCCTTTTTTTACCGGGTAACATAAATTTTCCCTAGAAACCATAACCAATAGAAAACAAATATATATCAAACACTTTTCATAACTTCTTTATGCTTATACTTAGGTAGTTCAAAAATTTCTTTTTTCATTTCCGTTTTTTTCAAAGCAATATTTTTTCAATTTTTAACCATCCTGTATATCTTCTGGCGATTTTTAGTAAAATTTTAAGTTATTTTAGATGAAGCAAAAATTTTTATGAAGAATTACTTTTTTCGAAATATTAAAAATAAAAAAACTCCAGGTGTAGTTAAGCCCATCCATCCTACACACTGTATATTTATTTAAAAAATATATTAAATTTACTAATTGCAGTAAAAAAAACGTATTTTCAAACTAACTCTATAAAAAAATGTGTACCTATATATAAAAATGCATAGTTTCCAAGATGCAGGGTGGGAAACTTTTAATAATATATTAATTACTTGTTATGCGATTTTTTAATCTTTGGCAGTAGTATTTTTAGCAGTAAGGGGATTATAAAGCCCTAATTTAATTAAATGTATTACGTCTACTGGTATCTCTAGTGGGACCTACTGAGGCACACAAAACATATGAAAAATTATTTTTTGATAATATTTTCTTAAAATTATGTAGCAATATCATTAATTGCAGAACTAAACAATAATAACATAAAAAAGTAAATAAGGTGTATCTAAACTTTATTCTATGTTTCTTGGGTGGTCCAGGGATATGCAATGAAGAGTTTTTTTCTTTAAAACTACACAAAAAACGAAAAAAAAAAAAAAGGAAAAAGAGCAAAATATGAAAAAATGTCAGCACCATACAATTTTGTCAAAAATATTCGTTTAAGTGCCGCTCGAGACACCACCAGCTCTTTTATACTACAATACTATCAAATTTTATTTAAATTGGCACAAGAATTTAGAATATTATTAAAAATATGATTTAAAAATATAGTTCAACATCCCATATCTTGGAATCAATGCATATCCGGACCTATGTTCATATGAACTTTTTTTTCATAAATTATGCTTTTTTTTTCGCAACTGGGAAACACTCTGTATATTTTTATGTATTTATTGTTGGGGTCTTTAAATTTACGTATAAATTTAACATACACAAAGTAATTAATAATTTTGTCCATAGCTAGGGGGGAGCAGCTAGATAATATTAACATGAAAATAAAGTCGTGTTTTTTTCTGTAAAGATGGGTCCGCATTTAATTCATTCTGAAAGCGATGCCGCCAAGTACACAAAAAACAATAAAGTAAACAAACCCTTTTGTAAGCAATGATTTATTGCAGCAAAAAATATTCAACCTGACGAGTACCACGCCACGTACCACCGGTTTTATAGTAGGACAGAGGCGAAATAAGAGGATGTTTTTAAGTACGTGATACGTGTTTTAGCAATGTTTTTTTAATTATTTATCTAAAAATATGTAATCAGGCTCTGTCTGAGGCTATGTGCATTCGAAAAGGTTTGTTTACTTTATCATTTTTTGTGTACTTTGCGGTATAGCTCTTAGAATGAATTAAATGTGGACCCATCTATACCTCCCCTCACAGTTTTTTTATTATTTTTTTAAATTCAAGTATGTTTCTTATTATCGAATATTTTATCAATATGTTTTTTCCTTTAAAGAACAAAAATTGATTTGGACATTTATGCGGCATATCAACGTCCGATTAGCTTCCCCTTACACAAAAATATAATTATAGAGTTAAGTTAAAACGATATCCTAATTTAGTCTTTAAATCCATGCCGGTGCGCGTGCATACATACAGCTTATACAAAACAAAACAAACGAGCTTTTGTACGGATTGTCATGTGTAGAAGGGCTTAGGGCAAGACTTCCTCTTTTAACGGACGTCCTAATACCCTTTTTGGGTTTACTTTTGTGACGGCCCGATTAGACGAGTGTCACACTTAATCTATTTAGACTGGACCCTCTGATTTTGGTATTTATTTACATATGCGATTATGTCCATAAGTATGTTGCCAAACTTTATTTTATTACAGAATAGATTCTTTAACAATAATACTATATAGTATTTAAAAAAGTCGGTGTTGGTCTGAGTTGTGTTAAAGCACTGGGTCGTAGGAGTGTGGTTAACCCAAGCAACAGACCGACAAAATGCAAAATGTATCGTAAGGACTTAGTCGTCCGAAACAAACTTTGCCTCGTCCTGCGCAACTGTAGACATGCGGACCCTACCCAGTTGGAAGGGTCGGATGTCCCCCTGGAGTGGGTACGCGGTCTTAAGTGGTTACGCATAGGACCGTGGTTCGGAACCTAAGATATAGACGTTAAAAGAGAGGCGCGCACAAAGCCGAGCGGTTTTAGTGCAGGGGTTATCTTGGCCTCATTCCAAGATCTACGTCTACATATTAAGAAAAGAAACACAAAATTAAACAAAATTACCACAGAAAAGAAGTAAATATGGTGTAAATTCAATAAATAAATAAATTCAAGGGGTATCTTATTTAACACCAGCCAGTGTAATATACTAAATGAATGACGAAATAAAGGATTTTCCACATAGATAACCTACATTTAGATCCCGCAGTGGCAAGAAGCATTTTCGGATTTTACGACCTCGCGCAGTAAACAAATCGAGGGTGGACGAACATGCGCACTTAAAAACCGTGGCAAAATACAAACACCGGCACCCCCGTTCCCTTCGTTCACGGTCTGACCGCGACGCTCATTAGCTACCGTACTTCGAACAGAAAACCAGGACAACGTCGACAAATTCTTTCCGATAATGCGGATAGTTTGTTTGGCGCCAGGTGCGTTTCCCCTTAACTTGCTTTACGCACAAACCGGTTTTTTCGCCCTTGAAATGTAACTTTTGTTTCGCGCAGGTTATAACCTTGCAGCGGCATCCCATTAAGATCAAGTGGTTTTCCATTTTCCAACGCTCGATGTTTGACAACGGCGCATAATCAATGCAAGAATGATACAGCCGTTAAATTTCGGCGGAGTACTCAGTCAGTAGTGACATTTTTACTATGGAACGCTACACAATTGAACAACGCGTAGAAATCGTTTAAATTTAGTAATCAATGTGAGTGTTCCGGTTCGCCAAACGTTCCGTGCACTGCGTTTAATTTATGGTATTTCCACCTAGGTCCAGCGATTTAACTCCGTTGGATTTCTTCTTGTGGGGCTATATCAAATCCCAAGTATATGCGGTCAAACCACAAACGATTGCAGCTCAAGAGACTAAACACCACTCACTGTTGGTGGATTAGACCATTCGAAACAAGTTGTATCAGAGCATCATCAAGTGGATCTCTTGATTTGATGACTCAGTGAAACTAAATATCTTTGGCACAATCATTGCTACAAAACCTAAATGTCTTGTAAATATGCTTTAAAATAAAAAAGAGTATTAAATAATATAATTTTATAATTGTTATTTTTATTCAGATTAATTTGAGAAATCTAGAAACCCTTTATTAAGTAAACTACTACTTTTCCACATTATTGGAGAAGGATGTGAATTTAAGTGTTTTATGGTTCAACCTAGAAAGTTAAAATTTATATTTTATTTTATTAATTTATACTGATAGAGATCTATCATTTGCAGAAAAAATGAGTTCATAAGCCTTGTTGCTTCATATAATGAAGTCAAAAGCAATCTAGAGTACCAGGTCCCTGTATTCTCAAGGGTGTACCAACCTGACCTCCAGAATTATTAAAGTTCGAGATATAAGAAAAATGTGAAACTATGATTAACCTCATATAATTTTTGAGAAATATGTTCAGTAATCGTTGTATTTGTTATTAAAGATATATTCAAAGTTCTAAGCATTAGTTTTGTAAGTGAAGAAACTTGGCAGCCGTGCTCTCATTCAAATAACTAACGGTTTATATTTACAAAAAGCGCTTTGAGTTGTCATCATCATTTTTGATGTCAGTATCGAGAATAATCTAATGGTTGCCTTCAAATGTGATCTGATACTACATGTTCATTTGATATTTTTACTATTTGTAGTGAAATCTGGTGTTTTCACCTTTTACAAATTAAACTTAAGGGAGGTGAACATATGTCTTACTGAAAAGACCTATGTGCTGTGGACTTGTTCAGATACTAGTTAAGTTAAAAGGAATTATTTTTCAGCAAAAATCTTAAAAATAATTTAGAAGTTTAATTTTCCATAATATCTTTATCAAGCGTTATAAAAAACTTTACCTAGATTAGCTTAATATTGCTTCATTTCTATGGATATTGGAATTCAAAGATTAAAAATTATTTTCTTTCTCTTGGCTCTATTTAAAGTTTGATTTTCCCTTACCAATATCGACGTTTTATAAAGCTTACAGTTGTACAATGTTCGGATCAAGCAATGAAGCTCAGTATTTACAACTAATATTATTGAAGAAATTCAAGAAAGCCACCTAATAACTGCTGTGAATTTTGTTTTTTTTTTAAGAATTAATCCCAAATCATTTTTGGTTTTTCATCATTTACTCTTATATCGTTGATTTCAGAAGAACATATACAGCTTCCACGCTGCTTCTTCTAAGAGCTTCAATAAAAAAATAATATTCACTTTAAAAATAAATGAACGGACGATGCTATTTCATCAGAATTGTCATCAATTTTTGGCCCCCATCTATGATTAAAATTCTGTTTTAGATTTGGTTTGAAACTCTATGTCTGTGCTATTCAATGTACTTGGTACTCACTTCGAGATTGACTTCTAATTTTTATAAAGAATAAACAATATAGGAAAGTACATAAAAATAAAAGGTTCTTTAATTTAGCTTTATCAGGAAAAGAATAATAAAAACTTTTGAAATCGTTCTGGCGTACTGCTTTTCTCATATAATATCATGAGCCTGTTGTCCTACCACTGAGGCGCTATTGACCAAATCCCAATCTGAGGTAGAGCTTTACAAGGCCTTATTACGACTTGCTAGATCTTTACAATTTAAATAAATCCAGTTAAACATAATTTTAAGAATCATTATAAAAATCATTTCAGAGCGCTGGGTTTTGTATGCATTTAAATCAGAAGGTGGATACCTGACGCGCCCAGCAGAGCTATCCCGCGTGTCGGAAAGAGTTTATCGTTTGCCAATCACGGTTCCCGTTCAGTGCGCGGTACTCTACAAAGTACCGATTGGATGTCTGAACGGAACGTGGGAACTGCCGGTGGTCATATTTTGCCAACTTTTGCAGTGCTTATATTCACCTCGAATTTCTTGCACAAAGATTCGTAATAATCAAAAAAATGCTACACGCTTTCGTCAAAATACCCAGTTATCGATAAAAATACGCACTTTTCTTTGGTTTACCGCTGCTCAAACTTCTTGTCGTCGGTTTATCTTATCTAAATTTGTTTAAGAGACAGGGAGTTTATACAGAAAATTGTTATTCTATCGTCTGGGGGCATTCACATCCAGTAGCCTATATTCTTCATAAGCCGTTTATTCTCTTTAAAAAACGTTGATTACATTTCATTTAGTTTCGTGCTATTAATACAGTTTTCCGCCTTCTGGTCTTCTTCAAAATGGCGCATCTGTATTTATTATATTTGCCCATTCTCTATAAACCATGTATTACCACATGTCTTGTAATATAATGTCTTGTAGTCACTTTATTCCACCTTTCTGATGATTATGAAGTCAGCATTCTCAAACCAGATGTTTGGTATTTGCCGGAAGAAGGGTTAGGATCTTGAGCCACGTCAACCTCAAACCTTCAATTTAAGACAAGAAGAATGACTATATACAAAGTATTTAAGCTTGAAATACAAGATATTTTGAAAAAAAAGAAAAGAATAGAATCACCCTGTTTGAGGACAGGTAACTCACGCTTACGAGAAACGGTTTAACACCACAGGAGTAAGATAAGAGAAATGAGCTAGTGTTTTTCTTAAGGGGTTGGTTTAGGTTGATTGAAGCTCAAAAGATTTATATTTTTTTATGTGTTTTGCGAGTCAATATTTTATTGATTAAACTCCAATGGCACACAAAACTCTCAAAGAATTATTTTTAAAGAAATGGATTGGTAAAAAAATTATAGAGATGATGCAATAGTTTTGAAGTTATGATGGTCCGCCGACTTTGTAACGTGAGTTGTGGGGAAGAAGCGCTTTTAAAATTAGCTTTGTTAATGAGTTTTTCAGAATCCATGGATATATGAGGTGGTTACATAAACTTTCCGTTATCTTCGTTAATTTTGCTTCCAGAGCAATACTCAAATTTTTTTTTATATAGAATTCTTAAAATGTTCTTCATTTAAAAAATTAAAAAAAAAAAAAGTTAAGTTAAAAGTTTGAAACTTTACTCGCCCGCAAGCTCGCTTTTTAAAAGCCGACCACAATCTGGTAGCACGAAGACGGCTCCAAAACGGACCAAGGAGTTGGAGCAGGTATATATGGGGACAAACCAGCGTCGGGCGAGGGTGTTCATCGGGCTTGCCTGCCAGGATTTACAAAGACCTTTCTGAGTTATAACCAGGAAGGCGGTAAGAGTGATAGTAGGTCAACTGACAGGTCATTTGCAGACTGAATAAACACCCTGGAAACTTATGGGCCTGGCAGAGGAGAAAACCTATGTAGGTTTCTGCCAGGAGGAAGAAGAAACGCAAGAACACGTTGTGGGGCTACTGCGGAAGCCCTTTTGTCGTCTGCGGTTTTGGCAAGCGCCGGGTGAGAAAGAAAAACCTAAAGCGGCAAGGGTATGGCAGGGACCAGTTTCAAGCTTTGTGATCTGGTCTGAACAGACCGGCTTGGATAGCGATGCCTCTAACCACATGGACGGAGGACACACAATAAACACTGAGCGGGTTGCAGTGTTAGAGGTATGGCCATGATCCGCTCCCCAATCTAATCCCCAATCTAATCTCTAATCTAAGCTCCTTTATGCTTTCCTGCTTTTGTGTCTCGCGCGCCAAGGTTGTTAATTTAGCTTTACAGCACTAATTTACGGCTGTACGCGTATGTAACGATAAGCACTTAAAACAATGTTGAAATCAGCTTCATTATTAACCAAAGCTTTCATTTTCGTTTTAGGTAGTTAAAGGTATGTAATTTTTCCTTATACATTAATAAGCAATCCCCGTTCATTACCCACCTTGTAGTTATTTTCCATAAACACACCACCGATATGGTTTATATGCGAAAAAATATGGATCAGCGCAGCGCATCAAGAGACCGACAAGGCATGAGAAATCGGGAAAAGAAATAATTTGGTAAAATTCATCATTGTAAATTTATTACGGCCCATCTATGACTAATAGAAAAGAAAACTGCTAGCAGAGGTGCTAATGACGTAATAATGGTGGTTGTCTCACAATTAATATCCTCGTAACGTTTTATAAGCCCATGGAGACTTCAGGGATGAAAAGCGCGAGCCGATCAGTTTGTTTGAGTAATGTGGCCACTAATTTGAAGATGGAAGATTAGCATACGCATATTTCACCACCACTTTTAATTTTGATAATGACGCCTCTTTGTTTGTCATTAGAAAAATGCAAATGATAGTGGCCCGATTCATCATCACATTTGGAGATGGATTAATAGATGGAATTTGAAACACGCTGTTTGGGTATCGAGTAAGAGGCATGACTGCTTTTAATAAAGGTTTATCCCCACCAAAAACACATAGATGTAATAAAAGTGACCCGAAAACCCCTAAACATGGGTTAAAGAGGATTTAGAAGTCAGAAGTTATTTTTATAATAATCTACTCACGAAACGAAGTTCCGCACGAGGTTGCGCTAAACGTAAACTGTTGATCCCTTGGACGCGCCTTTAAAATGTGGAAAACTAACAATGTAATAAAAATGTAGGAATAACTTTTCACCAAAATGATTGATTATCTGACTTTGACGCTAACTTTTGGAAAAGGTAGTTTGTCTTGTAAAAAAATACACCTTTTCGGATCACTTAACCTGTTAAGACAATAAAAATAGTAAATAAGAGGTTTTTAGCAGCTTTATATTAAGTTTTTTATAGTTTAGTTGTTTCACGAGAATATAATTTTAAACAAGAAATATTATTTTGAGAAACTTTCCTATAATAAGGATATTAAATATAGTATATTTTAAAGAGAAAATCAAGCTTTATATATTTTGAGAACTATTCATCGCTCTCTCTGCTCTCTAAAATAATGAAAATTTAAGATTACTTTAAAAGAACTAAATTAATTATAATTTATTGAAATATATTTTAAAAGCCCCGAGACTTTGGGGAGGTCATCTAAGCCGAGTGGGTTGTTTTAACGTGTGTGGCCCCACTAATTTTGAGATAAAAATTAGCACGTCCTCCCATGTTTCTACCACTTTTAATTTTGATAAGGCCTCTTTGAGAATCATTAGAAAATGCAAATGTTGGCGGCCTGATTCATGTTCCATTTGAAAGTGGATTAATAAAGTTTATTCCACCAAAAATATAAATGTAAAAGTGACAGCTGACATGGAGCCCCTAAACTTGTGTGGGTTGAAGGGATTCCAGTCGAAGCCATTTTTATAACCATCTACTTTCTTAAAATAATTTCCTGACGAGGTTGCTGGACAGCAAGCTGATCCACTTGCACGCCTTAAAAACTCGTAGAAAGGTCTTTATTTAAAAAATGTGAAAAGCTTTTTTACTAATGATGATTTGATTATCTGACTTTGACATAACTTTTGGAAAAATTAATTTGTCTGGTAAGAAATGCACCTTTTTCGGATCAGGGAACCCTTGTTAAGACAACAATAAAAATAATAGTAAATATATAAGAGGGTTTTAGCAGCTTTATATTAGAGTTTTTACTATAGAGTTTATTTGTTTTTCTTGAGAATGTAAATTTAAAAACATAAATAATTTTTTGCATGCTTCCCATAATACAAAGACATTTAATAAATATTTTAAGAAAATTGTAGCTATTTATGTATCAAGGGCGTTACTAGGACTATAAGTTAACCCATCAGGTCGAAATCTATTTCAGACGTTCAGGGCATTATAGTCCAGTAAAAGCCATGTGAATTATCTAATGCTTTATGTTTTACCCAAAAAAGAGTTTTCAATGACTAATTACATTATTTATTCGCAATATAAAAAATAAAGTTACATTTGTACACTGTATACATAGTAAGTAATAATGACTGGTGTTAAGTTTGACTTTGATGTTTCTATCAGTTAGTCAGTTGGAATTTTTATTAAACGATTTGCTCAAAATGGAAGAAATTCCACAAAATATAAGAAAAGAAAGGCCATAAAAGCGGCCGAAAATCTTTTTGCCAGTTAAATCAAAGCAACAGTATGATCGGGAGTATGGCATATTTGGTATTTGGAAAGATGCGAACGCAATTCTTCAAATAACCGAAAGCGTTTTAATGGCATATTTTTCAGGAACTGGTAAGTTATTGATTTTATTTTTAATACATATGTTTAACAAACTTTATTATTTTTAGTCGGAAAAATACAGTCCGAACTCTCTCTGGACCAAGTATTCCACCCTAAGGTGTACGTTGATGGTCTATGAAAATATAGACATTTCGCAATACCATCGTCTCATATATTTTTAAAAGTTAAGTCGAAAGGATACGTCCGAAAGAAGTCTAAAGTTTTGGAAGGAGAACAAATATTAAAATGTATTAAGAAGGCTCCTGATGATATCTACTTGGTACCACAAAGTCATATTGGTAATGGGTGTTTTTGGAGGTTTAAGACGAGATGAGTTGGTCAAAATGACTATTGATGACATTGAAGATAAAGGAACAGTCTTGGTTATAAAGGTACCAGAAACTAAAACTTCAACTTCAAAAAGTTGAACTATCATTGAAAAGAAGATTTAGGCGCTTTAAATTTAATAAAAAAGTACACAACATTAAGACCAGCTGGAATAAAGGAGCGAAGATTCTTTCTTACCTATAGAAAGGGTCGATGTACAGTACAACCCATTGGAAAAAATACCATAGGAAGCGTCCCAACATTGATCGCAAAATTTTTAAAAGTGGATAATGCAGAAGCTTACACCGGCCACTGTTTGCGTCGCACATCGTCAACTTTATTTGTTGAGGCAGGTGCTTCGTTTAAAACGCTGAAACAACATGGGGAAATGAAAAAGCTCTTCAGTAGCTGAAGGGATATATAGAAGAAAGTATTTCATCCAAAAACAAAGTAGCCAAAATGATTGCCCATTCAGTTAATTCCGAGGGTTAATTCCGTATCGACTATTGAAAAATTCTTTAATGGACTGTTCTTCTATACAAAATAGCGTTAGTGCTACCACCGCTGCTACCATCACAACAAACACCGACCATTCTATGAGTGGGATCAGCTACATTTTCCGGGACATTTCAAAATTGTAATTTTTATTTTGGAAATAAAGTTTAATTTTTAGTATTGTTTAAAGAAAAAATATTTTTGTATAAACTTGATCTTTATTGTAAAAGAAATAAAATTGGATAAGCAATAAAATTTCCATATTAGCGCATTAGGGCATTATAAGCGGGCATTATCATAATGTCCGCTTATAATGCCTAGGTGTGATAGCAGGTATTATTGCTACCATAACATATTCCGTTTCTGAGGTATTACAGATCAATAATAGATGGGTAAAACATAAAACTTTTATATATCTTAAAGAACTATTCTGCTTTTGCAATAATATAACAACAATAAGGATTAGTTAAAAAGAACTAAATTAATAATAAATTATTTCATATATTATTATATTTACAAGCCCAAAAACTTAGGGATGGCGCGAACCGTCAGTTGTTTTAGTAATTTGAATTACATACTAATTTGAATAAATTATTGTGTAAATTAAGGTTAGTTTTTAATGAAAACTAGCTTTAACTAACAAAAACTAACTAGAACATCGACTAAACATTTATTCAGATACGTAATCAGCGCCCCAAAAAACCTCCGAATCCCAGAAATCATCAATTCGGCAACATTCGGGATTAATGCTACGGTAGTCGCCAGACGTAAATGTTACTGAGTACGGCCTCAGGTATTGAATTAGCAATATGTATTTTTATTGATTATAGTTTTAGTATTCTAGTAGTGGTTAGAAACTTAAATAATCAATTATATCTTTTTAATGTAAAGCCTTCAGAATATGAAAGCAATATGTAATATACAAGTGACATTCCTTTATGACACATAGATTTTATGATAGAGGCATTAAAAGCGGGCAGACGATAGCATTTCTTAAAAAGGTAGTTATTTCGTTTTTCCAAGTGTAGTGTCGTAAAGCGATTTATATTTATTTTTACGTCATAATTTATTTTGCCATGAATTTAAATGTTTAAACTTTTTATTTTAATGTATGGGAATTTATAGCATTTATAAAATTTAACTTCAACGTTATTTATGTATCTGGTATTAACTGTGATTTAAAAAACTTGTCCGAATATTATGCTTGTATTTTGAATTATTATTTTTGTATAGTTATATCCTTTAACTAGTATTGCTTTTTATCTCGTATTTTACAAGAAATTACAAAACTCAATTTAGATTCTAATGACATTCATTTTTATTGGCTACTAAATTCAACTAAACATAAAAATTATTTTTTTTCATGGTGTTAATTATGGGATTTATGGGACAGTTAATACAATGGATATTGATGATTATTTTGGTTTTAAAATATAATTGGAATTACTGACATACTAATGTATTTGTGATTGTTAATAGCAAATTATGCTGCTGACAAAACACGTTCGTAATTAGTTTTAGCAGGCAGAAATTCCTTATTTTGTAAAAGCTGAAAGTTTGTCAGAGCATGCTCCTAACATAGGTAGAATCGATGGGAGACTATGCAATTTGACCCATAGTGGCTTTGGCAGGTACCAGGTACCAAAGGTTAATTAAATAAAACATAGCTTTCGTCATTTCGTAAAAGCTGAATTTTATTTGTATACAGCGTGTCTTCGGAAGTTCTTACCAAATGGAAAACCTTTTTTATTATTAACTTTACGAAAAAAATTGTCATTTTATAAAAGTCCTGCTTGATAAGAAAATACCACAAAAGTATTTAAATCTAAAATAATGTTTGTAGATTAATTAAAAAATGAATACATTTTAAAAAATTTGCTCATTAATAGTAAACATATTTTTTTCCAAATAATATGATTTCTTATTGGCAGCTCCCCTCAAACCTATATTATTTTCTACACTAATATACAGGGTATTTTCTAATTGCGGTAAAAGCATTTAAGGACATATTTACGAAAAAAAAAAACAAAAGGCGTTGTGTGCTATAAGAGTGTATCGCAAAAAATTGTGTTAAATATGTTTATTATTTTTTATTTACGTATAATTTTTGTCATTAATTTTCTGTTATAAAAATTAATGAGTCCAAAAGTTTTGAAAGTAAATGATAATAGCTAACAACAGTAACCAAATATAAATCTTGACTATATTATTGTAGTATTGAAAACGGTACATGAAGTTCTGCTACCAAAGTATTAAAAACTACTGCACATTATTTGCTACAAAAACGTAGTGAGTTTTACTACAACGTGTACCTGCGGCCCATAGTGCTACACATTGTAAGTGTGTGGGTTACAATTGCATGAAAATTTACCAGATTTTTTTTCCGTGTTCCTAAGCCAATTTAATTTTAAAAGTTTATATAAACATAGGTCCGTAAATGTTTTGTTTATAAGATACAGGTAAACTTTAAAAAAACAAAACGGGTTTTTAAAAATATCATAAAAATGCCCTTTTTATCTTTATGACATCTCACGAAGGCTTATGCCTAAATACCAGTGTACCGTGAGTGCCGGGTTATTGGATGTTTGACACATTATTGTCGTGTTCCGTCAACGTTATCCAAGCACTGAAACATGCAGTTTTTTGCATTTCACAGCACCTTTTAGACAACGCGGTAGTGCCACCACGGTCGTTATTTTTAAATAACTACTACCTAATCCTATTCGTGATTTTGTAAAAGCTGAAACTTTATCAGCGCATTCTTCCAACACAGGTAAAAGCAATGGAAGAATATGAAGTTTGACTTATAGTGGCTTTGGCAGGTACCAGGTACCAAAGGTGACCAAATTGAAAGGTAACTTTCGTTATTTTGTGAAAGCTGAATTTTATGTATGTTACTTGGGTACCTATTAGAAGATATTTCCCCAGTCGGCAGACACTTCTGATAGTCCCTTCCCTCTGACAGACAAAAATTTAGTCTGGCTGCAGGGGTGGCTCAAATGTCCGATTAAGTCCAATATTTATGTTATTTAACAAGATATAAAAAAACATTTTTTATTAAAGTTATAGTGTTTTTAAACGCGAATCTTCCAAAAATATTTTGGTTTCTACAGAGTGCCCTGATAAAAAGTAATAGCATTAAAGTTTTTTTTGCATTGTAATGTTTTTCTACATTGAAAGTTAACTAAATTTAAAGTTAACTTCCGTCATTTTCAAAAACTGAATTTTATGTATGTTACTTGGGTACCTATTAGAAGATATTTTCCCAGCTATTACTTTTTTTGGGACACCTGTATAGATCAAAATATTTTTAGGACATACGCGTTTAAAAACATTATAACTTTTATTTAAAAAAAAATGTCTGCCGACTGGGAAAATATCTTCTAATAGGTAATTAACTTTCAGTTTGGTCACCTTTGGTACCTGGCACCTGCCAAAGCCACTATGAGTCAAACTTCATAGTCCCCCATCGCTTCTACCTATGTTGAAAAAATGCGCTGACAAAGTTTCAGCTTTTACAAAATGACGAAGGTCTGCCGCTCACGGGGTCTTAGACTATTAGGAATACGCTCTAAATTTTCTTACCGCAATTAGGAAACACCCTGTATAAACGTACCTCATACTTTAATTTATCAAATTACAGTAATCTTAAAAAACCCAAAAATATCAGAAAGAGACAAACAAATTTAAAAAGCAAAACATCGTTTTTTTCCAACAACCGACAAGACTTCTATTTTTTTCATGAACTGGTTTTAGTTTTTTATTAAAAATTAATTGTGCGCCTTTAAGCCACTAGAGAAAAGCTGGTTTTTAAATGTAATTAATCTTTCTTAAATCAATTAACGTTCTAGTGACACCTGATCAAAAACTTATTTTCTCGCATTTTATCAGTTTTTATTCAATTATATACCAAACAAAAACATTTTAACTGGAATAACTTGTACTAAATTAGAGCTTTTATATAAATCATTCAGCAGGAAATTTTTTTGTTTTTTTTTTATCCATGTTCTTACCGTTGTTATTAAATCATTTTATTTTTCTTCTATGGCATATGAATAAAAAGTCTTTTTGTTTTATAGTGCCGGTTAACAAATTAACGTAATTGTTTTTAACATCACGAGCAGATACAAGAATGCTTTGTAGAGATATTAAAAGTGAATAAATTAACCTTCAAATTATTTAGGTATGCCACATGCCACACACATTCAGTTTCAACTGAATGACAGTTTGAACTGTTTAATAGGCTGTTAGCCAAAGAACTATTTTAATCAATTGTTAAATACGTCACCAACCCGGGAAAATTAAAAATTGTCTATAGTTTTTTTGTTAATAATTTTTAAAGTTGATTAAAATTTATTTCTTAATTTGCGAGCTTAATCAACTTTACACTGTTGCCAGTGCTTATGTGGACAGCGCCACGTTAAATAAATATGCTGACAAAGGAACAAGCAATAGAAAAGGGATGTCGTAGCTTGTCTCTTTTGTGACGTAGGCACACACCAACTACGTCATCGGACTATGCGGCGTTTTAAATAATTTCGGGGGCGTTTTAACAAACATGCAAATTTTGGCATTATTACAACAACACTGAAAAAAAAAAGATATCTTAAAACAAAAGCCTTAGATTTAATTTGAGAGAATTGTGACTTTCACATGTGTTAAAGAAATAGGATCTCAAACAGAAAAAAATATGTTTCCAGCTTTGCGTACTAAATTCAAAAGAAGGCGCTTTTGTAATAAAATAACCTTATTTTATTTAGTGACCCCAATGGGTCTACATTAAAGAACGATGTATTCCGTTAAAAACATCGAGCACTTTTCCACTGAGAGATTCTTTCTTTAAGACAAGATAGTAAATAACATAGACTGAAATAAAATTTAATTCAATTAAGATAATTATATTAAATAAACAACTAGTTCTCTTTTTGATAGTTAAGAGAGGAATTCCTGCTTTTCATGTCATTCACCGAGACCTCTCTTCTCCATCGATGATGCGTTTTGCCGAACCTCCATAGGACTTATCAAACTGGCTGTCCCGGGTCCAAGTTGAATAATTCGAATAACAAGTGTATCTTATAAAAAAAAAAACTTTCGTTGTTCGACGGTAGGATATAATCTTACCGTTGATACCGTACTAAAAAGCATAATTCAGTGAATAATTATTTAAAGAAATAGGTTCTTTGACATAAAGGTTAAAGATTTTTGGTATAGGTTCTTCAAGTAAGAACCTATTATTTTTAAAGAAAATTCATTAATATTTTGATAGAAACATTTAATATTTCTTCTGTTTAAAATCCTAAAACTTATATTTAAGATATTAAAGAGCTTAAATCATAAATATTTAGGTTCTTGTTTCTTGATTCTGATATTCTTAAAATAATACTAAGGGTATTTTTATTTAAAGAATTTCTTTTACAATACAGACATAAATTAAAGTATTTTTTTCTCCCAGTTTAAAAACCACTATTATTTTAAAGTAAGAAATAAATCTTGGTTTAAAAGCACAACTTATTCAAAAAAGAATGCATATTTTTAAAACCTTGTATTTGCTTAAAACAAGACATTTTTTTCTGTGTGAACCAAAACTAATCTATTTACCGAAAATTTGCTACTTTAGGTGTACATGGCTAAGACCTATTGTTTTCGGTGATGGATTTAGGCCTAGGCCCGTGAGGCCCGGGCTTAGGGTGGCAGAATTTAAGGGGCAGGGAAAATTTTAAACGCCAAGTAGTAAAGGTGTCTGTGATAGAGACTGAAATGTTGTGGAAGTGAAAGGAATTATATCTATACTGTTATCTGTAATAAACATATGACATGAGATACCGATATTATATATTATATTGAGTGCTGCTGCTATTCAGTAGCTTCAATTTTCTATAAGTAAATACTCGCTCTTGTAAGCAAATGCTCATACGTTTGAACTAAATCATTCCCTTATTTCTATATTATGATCAATACCTTTTACTTATAAGCAAAAGCATTTTGCCTCTTTTATTCATATGACCCAATGTATTTGACGGTTTTTAAAATTTATCTAGGACTTCAACCACATAATAATTTAACCCTGAGTTTATTAACACCACGGCATTGTAAAAGCCACCCTAAGTGTAAAAATAAGAAATATCTACTGCATAAAAATTGGTTATGTTTAAAATTATTTTATTGAAATGGTCTTGGTCATGTTTTTAATATTTTCAGAAACGTCATATTTATTTATTAATATACAGGGTGTTAGAAAAGTATTGTTCGTTACTTTAAAAGGTACAATTAAAAGGTTGCATTATTCTAAGCAAAAAAGTGTATTATAAATTAAGTCCCAAAATCAATCGTTTTTGAGGAAAATGTGTCGTAAATAATTAAATTTTTTCCCAACATTTGGCAACACTGCAATACAACCGCGATACCTCGTACTGAGGTTAGAAAATGATTCTTTGAATTGTTAACGTTGCGTTGGTATGATGTTTTTAAACATATGCCTTCAATTAATTATTGAATACTTTTAAACAATTTGTTGTGGCATTTTTAAATTACATATGACTTTCAGTACATTACATTTACTAAAAAAAAATAACAGGACTTACTGATACCTGCGACGCACACCACCAATTCCGACGATTATCAGTAAATTATTTGAAACAATCCAATGCATCAAAAAAAACACAACTTTCGTAAATCACATAAGGTTACAGCTAAATGTATTAGTAAAAACAATACTTTTAAGTCTTTGAGAGTCTTCTACAAATGTTCTTCTAGCTGGTAGCCTTCTATCCCGAAAACATTCTTCATAAATGCATCTAGCTACTTTAGAATTGCAAATAAGTCTTCGTAAATAATAAGCATATCGTAATACCGAAAACATCTCTTTTGCATTAGTATGCACGCACTGATGGAGTAATACATACTGAAAATATAAATAAATGTGATTTCAATTCGGGTAAAAATTTTTGCATTAAGGTATGCAAGAAACTATTAAACAATTTTTTTCCGATGTGGGCATTTTTTGTCTACCGAGACGATGTTTCAGTCAGTGAGGTCAGGTGGAGTACGAGGTTGCCAAATTTGTGTGAGGGATTTTGTTGTTTTTGTTTATCTTTGGAAAATTGTAATAAATAAGCAAAAAAATACAGGTATCTAATAAATAGAATGTATCGTAAAAGTTCGATATAGCGGTTTTCGCTATTTTAAAAGATTTTCGAAAAATTCTTTTTCAGGGCGTTTCTATAGGTCGATTATGACACAAATCTGTGTGTGCGTTTTCAAAATCCATTTCCATAATTTATTATTAATCAAAACATACTTACGGGACGGTGGAGTGCTGGGTGGGGACAAAACAGTATAAATCCTACATTGAACACCCAAAAATAGTATTTCACAGTACACACCGAACTTTCTGTTTACAAAAATGTCCAAAAAATTGTTTAAAAAATAAAAATAAATAATAGTTTACACAACAATCTCGCCATGGCTGTCACGAATGTCACTGCATAAAAGATGAGTTTGCAAATGTCTTGCGATGTTGCTGAAAAAAGAAAGATACAGGACAAAATTCATATAAAAAATTAAGTTATACCTTCTTCTTATTATAATTTGTAGAGAAAAAAGAAAAATACCTAAGCATTAAGAAGGAGGTATTTCTACAAAATACCATTGATTCTTATGGAAATGGGCATGAAAGAAAGAAATAGATATTTTAGTAAGTGTATTAGTGTATTCCTTTTACCTTGTAGAACCGTTCTGAACCGTTCTCTGAACTGTTAATAGTGTCAAGAACGGTTCTACAACATGAAAAAATGACAAAAATTGTAAAAGGAACACTTATGGTGCCGTTCTGGAGCATAAAAAGGAATACAGCATATGATGCACGGCATCTACAAAGATTTGAATGGGAATCCCCGAAATAGGCTTGGTGTTAAATCTTCATAAGAAGTTTGGCAACGTTGCCTCTATCGAGACTGTCATTTTCATAATTTCTTTAATTAGGCCTGTTCGTAGAGAAATCGCAAACAGTCAGCGCCAATCGGATTTTATGATTTAATCAGGTGATCAGTTAACTAGTCACCTGACGTATTTGTAAAATCTGATTGGCTCTGACTGGTTTGTGATTTCTCTGCGAACAGGCCTATTAGTGGCGGAGGAGAATCTCATGTGTGGGATAATTTTTGAAAAATTTAATAGTTTTAAAATTAATTTATCTTTTTATGTGCCCCGAGTGCAGTGTATTAATGTTTTCTTGTGTTTGACGTTGGATTTATACTGTTTTGTCCCCACCCAGCACCCCTGTTCACTCCACCGTCCCGTAAGTATGTTTTTATTAATAATAAATTATAGAAATGGATTTTTGAAAACGCGCACACCGATTTGTGTCATAATCGACCTATAGAAACGCCCTGAAAAATAATTTTTCGAAAATCTTCTTAAAATAGCAAAAACCGCTATATCGAACTTTTGCCGAATGTATTAATATAATTTACGTTATTAAGCATATGATTTTAAAGTAATAAGGTGCAAAATTAATGTACACTTCTCAAGAAATTAACGCACAGCCCAATTTTTTCCATAGGCTCCGATACAAAAATGCTTTACTGTAAATGGTCATAACTCTTTTAATAATTAGGTTATCAAGGCAATTAAAAAAGATAATTTTAAGGGAATGGTGGAGCTATAACTTTGGCGCAACCGTTGTTATTTAATGTTACCAATACATACTACAGGGTGATTAAAAGTTTTTGAAAAAAAAAAAAAAGAATAATTTTTAATCTCTCTGTATGATGTGGTATTAAGAAGAGGGTAAACAAAAATATGTGATGGTACCACATTAGAAATAGGTAAGGGTATAATTTATTCGCAAATAAGATTGCTGCCTTTCAACAGCACATCACACAGTGCAATTAAAACTTATTTATTTTTGCCGAAAACTTTTATTCACGCTGTAAGATGTATTGTTATCTAACAGAAAATAACAACGGTTATGCCAAAATAGCTTCACCTTTTCTGTAACATTTTCTTTTATTAAATGTCTTGATAATTTAATTATTAAAAATGATGTGGCCATTTAAATTTAAAGCAGTTTTAGTATTGAAACTTATGGAAAAAATCGAACTGGTTCGTTAATTTCTTGGAAAAGTGTAGTTCATGACTAAAAGAAATGATTTTATGCTTTATTTGTTTTCTGGTAAATTAAATTTAAACAAAATATTATTTACTTTTCTCCAGAATAATATTTAATAAAGGTAATAGTAACTTTTATTATATTGTGTAAGAGCAGAATTGTTCTTCACTAATGTATGAAAGTTTTAATTTTCCTAAAATGTTAAATAAAGTTTTTAATTTTATTCTGGAAAAAAGCCAAAGAATATTTTGGTTAAAATGAAATAAGTTTAGCATTTTTTTTTCCAGAAACGACTGATTTTCAGACATAGGTTATGAAGACCTTTTAGCTTAGAATAATGGGAAGAAATCACCTCCCAAAGTTACGAACATTATTTCCCTGACACCCTGTATTAACTTTGCGAGCGGAAATTCCACCCGCCAGCCAAATTAATATGGGGGGCGCACTATATTTTATAGGATGGCAACGCGGTTTCGCGAGAGGGTGAATTGGAGCGACAACGGGAACATCTTAAACTGTCACTGCGGCTTTTGAGAAAAACAAAATATAAATTAGTTATAATAAAAAACAGACACCAAGAAATATGAGTTTTCTGCTTTTCTTTTTCTTTTTTACTAACGTCATAACTTTGAATAGAAAAGTTTTGCTTTATTAATATTATTTTCCAAAAATGTTTTATTTATTTTAACTGTAGAGACGGATACTTTTTATGGATTTTAGCATATTTACAGTGGCGTAGCTAGGTCAGCAGGATCCTGAAGCAAAAAAGGAAAGTAGGGCCCCCAAGAAATTGCAAATGTCAAGAAACAAGATAATTAAAGACCGAAAAAAGATCTTCATGTAATAAAAACAACATTTTATGCTTTATTTGTTTTCTAGGGGAATACGTTTAAAAAAATATTATTTGGCTTTTCTCCAGAATAAAATAAAAAGTTTAGTAAACATTTTAAGAAAATTAAAATTTTTATACAGCGTGTCTTCGGAAGTTCGTATCAAATGTATAACTTTTTTATTATTAAGTTTACAGAACAAAAGTGTCTTCTTATAAAAGTCCTGCTTGATGAGAAAATACATTTCTAGAAAAAATATTTAAAGATTGGATGTACAGGGTGGCTTTAAAATGACTTGTTTCCAAATTAAAATAAGAGTTATTTTCAACTACGGTACCAAACTTTAAAGGGTGATTTCTTATGTCATGTTATAAGAAAAGTTCCTATAAACATATGTCCGGAGATGCTTTGTTTCTAAGATACAGGGCGTTAATTACTTTTAAAAGTCTTTTTTTAAAATATCTTATATACGAAGCCAGATTTTTAGTTGCTTTAAAGAAAAAAAAATATAAAAACTACATAAAAAGCCAATGGCGCACATTTTTCTCTCAATAATATTGACTGTTGTGTACACACTTTGTTCTGGTTAGTAATTTTACTTAAGATACAAAGGGTTCAAACTATAAACAAAGGTTCATTAGCTCTCGGTTGCAATTATTTTAATTCAATAAAATAAAATCTTAACAAGACGTCAGTACAGGAACTGGAACCGACATCGTATTTTCAGCAATAAAGAAGTTAGCCAACAGTGCCGACTTAAGTTTGATGATCACCCTGGTATTTACAGTAAACTTTTTCGAAAACTACAGAATCAATTTTGACAAACTAAAGACCATTAAAGAAAAAATTAAAACTTTAAGACGGTGAGTGGTGGTATTCAAGGGTCTGGGCCTCCCTAAAAATGCTTGTCCTCCCCTGTAAGATGGAAGGTAAGAAGAAAGAATGTAAAAGAAAATAAAGTCAAGAGAAAAATAATGGTGAGGGATTTTTTCGTTCTCAATATTATTGCGGAAGAAGAAGTGAAGTAAGGTTTTAAAACATGAAGACCTTTAATTTTTTGGTATTCAAATATTTGCGAAAGAGAGAATAGAGTAGGCCTGGAAAGGCGGGGCTCTTTTTTTGGTCCTCAAAATTTTATGGCCCCAAAAATAAAAAGTGTTTGGCCCCCTTGGCCACCCTTACACCAAAAAGCTGGCGTCGCGTCGCCACTAATGGGAATGCGATGCCTCAAAATAAGTAAATTTAGAACAAAAATGTGACCCACTTTACAATAAAAATTTACGTTTTTAAAGTTTATGTAATAATAGGATTATACAGAATGGGCGTTTTAATTTGAATGCACTGTATATCTAAAATTTTATGACATATTTTAATTTAATTTCGTTTAAGCTGCAATTATAGTGTGTGAAGTTTCCTTCGTCACCCCAATTTAGGCGAAACCGCGCTGCGACGCCATGAATTATATGAGACTGTTATTGGGACAGTAAAAGAAATATATTTTCTCCTGTAAAAATAATAATAAAAATAAATAACTATATTGATTAAAAGGAAATGATTCATTTAGTCAAAAATAAAATTAAAATAACTAAATCAATTAGTCGATTTATACAAAATTTTTAAAGCTACTTTTTAACGTTAAATTACTTACCTCTAGTATAAACAGAAAAACTACAGTTTTCTTATGGGAAAATACTAAGATTTAACCAAACATACCTATATCTTAAAGTTAAAAATAAGGAAGATACAGGTTGTTAATTTTTTCGATCATTTTTGATGCGAAATACACCATTCTTTTTAGTGCATTTTATTAAAAGCTTGTTTTTAAAATATATTTGTTTAATTTTTAATTTATTTTTAATGTTTTCTAATCTTTTAAAAACTCATTTATTTAGCAAACAAGTATCATAATAGTTTACAAATTATAGGAACAATAATATTTTTCTCAATTAAATGACGATTTGACTACAAACCAATGTAAAAATTGATCTACTTTAAAAAATTATTAAACATTATTACAATTAAAATAAGGTATCACAATAATAATAATAAATAAACAGTTGTATGAATGACTTATTTAAAATAAATGAAGACAAAACAGATTTAAATTTTTTTACAGAATACGCATTTACTATAATAAAGCAATTATTAAGTTCATAAATCATGGTTATATACACATTAGTGGCTTGATAGACATACCAAAGTAAATTAAAATAAATAGCAGAAAGCCATTTTGTTTTTATAAATCCACATCAACTTTTTACTTTTTAAAGTAAACTGAAAAGAAACAAAAGCTAAACATTTTAGACTTGTTTTAAAACAAGAAATAAACAAGAACCAACTTAAGAATCCGAAAAAGAACGAAGGCGTTCTACGAGAAAAACAAGACAAATGCGCATTCATTTAAAACTGTTTCACCAATAAAGCGGCTCTTGTTTTACAATCGGTGTATATTGCCCTTATTTGGGCTGGTCTCTTCTGATATACTATTGCCACTATGGCTACGTTCCCAAACTGCAGCCTGTTAACTAATTTTGCTTTAAAAAACCAAAGACATTAAAATGATCTACTTTTTCCTGTAATTAGTAAAAACGTATGCAGAAGGGTACCTACTCAAGAACTCAATGAGACTTTTAATTTAAAGCAGTGGCAGCTATTCAGGTGTAGTAAGTGAAGTGCCACTTTACCAAAAATAAATAATAAAACATAAAAACATATTACTATTATTCAATTCATTTTCTCATTTCTATTCCTTATTTGTAAAATTCGCTGTGAAATATCTAGCATATAAATTAACCGCTATGCGCGAGTCTTTCGGCAACGCGACAAGTGTATTGCAAATATAAAACGGACCGAAGTATACACCTCATGCGGGGTTTTGTTTACGCTTTGACGCTTCGTTGCCATGACAATGCTATACTTGCCGGTGGCCAGAATCGCGAGTGGGAGTATCAGGTGTATTACTTGGTAAATCGCTAGCCTTAAAAAGATAGTTTAGGTTTTGGTCGTTTCGTTGGTTTTCACGTATTATTTTGATTGTTTCCGTTTGAGTATTATTAGCGACAGTGATTTTTCACCGAAAGAAATTAAAGGACAGTACAGCACTTCCCTATGAAATATTAGATCATATTTTGATGGAAATGAAAGTAAGGTTCGAAGATTGTTACAAACTACAATTTCTTTGTCTTGCTGATACTGCAAAGTTTAGCCAGTATAACCAAACTTTTCCCACTGATTCTTTTCAACATTTATTGGAGATATATGCCTAATCATTTCCAAAAATTTGCGGCTTAAAAATAAACTTGACTTAATATTTGCTGATAAAAGTTATAGAAATATTTCATTGCAGCAGTTAGTGAAACAAGTTGGCGCAAATAAAGACATTTTTACCGAGGCGTATAACTTTTTCGCTAATTTTAACGATATCGTCGACAAGCGTGTCAGTGGAACGGAGTTTTTCTTGTCTTAAGCGTTTAAAATCTTTCTTAAGAAACACTGTATCCCAAGATAGACTTTTATCTTTGGCCAATATTTCAATTCAAAAGGAGCTTCTACAGGAACTGATAAAAACTTAACCATTTTATGAATATATAATTGATACATTTGCTGCATTAAAAGATAGAAGGATTGATTTGTTGTATAAAAGTTAGGTAAGTTTAGATATTGAGACTTTTAACTTGGACTGTTGATAGTTGAGTATTTTTAATTTTGCTAAAATGGTGAATGCGTTTTTTGTCCGTTTTTAGACCCGCAAGCTGCCACTGATTTAGGTATAGCCCTTTTGCAAATTTACAATTTTTCAGCTAGGTACACTTCTGGATAAAAAAACCGGACAAACAATATTGTTCAAATTCAATAAAGGATAACTATTTGGGGTTTTGACCGATTATGAATAACTCTTGGTCCAGTTGTAGCTCTTTTTATTAAGACTATTATTTAATATGGACATTGCAAAACGTTTTTTAGAATTAAGTTTTATTTAGACAAAAGCCAAATGCAGCATTTTGACCTAAATTTTCGAACACCCTGTGGAATATTTTCAAGTTACAATTTTTTGCAAGTGTATTAGATTTTAAAGCTTTATCTTTACTCAACATTTTTTTATTTATATCGGTATCTTAATTCCAAAAAAAAAATCAAATTTTTAAAGAAAACAATGCAATTGAATTATAATTGTCGTAATATACTCTATAATACAAACATATTGAGGAAACCTAAGATTTGGATGGTCATATTTCCGAAACTAAGAAAGGTAAGTATATTAAATGTAATATTTTTTTAGAGATCTTTAAAACATCTTTTTACTGTTGGTATAATATACAGGGTTTTTATTTTTTGAAATCACAGTTTTTGTCGTACCCTGTATATTTTAAGAGATAACGAAAATCTGATTACTGAATTGAAAACTACGAAAACAACTTTACAAACTAATATTTGTATTAATTTTTTATTATTAAAAATAAAATTTATAGGAAAGGTGCAAAAGTATAACTACACAAATTTCTTTGTCTTGATGGAAAAAGCAATCACTGGACAAACAGATGATTAAAATCGGTCAAAAAACAAAAAGTTATTTAATACTGAAGTTTAACAAAATTTTCTTTGTCCGGATTTTTGTCCAGAAGTGTATTTTATTACCGAGGTCGAGCCGTTGAAGTTTCCTTAAAATCTCAATAATGATGTCTATGTCAAAAAATTAAAAGAAATTGAGATTTTTACGGAAACTGCAAAGGCCTGACCTTAGTTCAGTATAACTGAGTTTAAACCTGCTTTGTAGAACTGGGGCTTAAATTAAATATACATATCCATTTTTACTTTAAGGCCCACTTGTATAAAGCAGGTTTAAACTCAGTTATACTGAAGTAAGGTCAGGCCTTTGACCTTTCCCTAAAATCTCAATTTCTTTTAATTTTTTGACATAGACAGGATTATTAAGATTTTACGGTAAGTTCAAAGGCCTGACCTTGGTTTAGTATAACTGAGTTTAAACCTGCTTTGTACAACTGGGCCTTAAAGTAAATATCCTTATTCATATTTACTTTAAGGCCCAGTTGTACAAAGCAGGTTTAAACTCAGTTATACTGAACTAAGGTCATGCCTTTCACCTGCTTGGTACAACTGGGCATAAAAGTTTTAAAATCGACACTCTGTATAATAGGTCCCTACGAGCAAAGGTTAAAAGAAGAGATATTTTTTAAATTAAAAAATGTTATTTTAGAATATTACATATTGTACAGAAATATTAAAACAAAATTTGCCAAAAAAAGGTTTATGTTAAATTTTTTTAAGAGTATGCAGCTATAGGGACTTTACTATAAAAGTATAATTTAAAGGAACACATATACCGGGTGATTCAAAAACATATGCCATCGCTTAAGGGGAGATTCTTTAGCCAAAAATAAGACAAAAATGTCATATGAACATGGGTCCGCAAATACTTGGTTTCCAAGATACAGGGCGTTTAATTTTTTATAATTTTTCTTTCTTTTTTGAATATTTTTTAAAACTACGCCAGCGATTTGGCTTAAATTTGGGACATAAGGTACATTTATTAGTGGGCATATTTTGATTATAAGGAATTTGACATATTTTTACCAGGGGCGTACTTGTGGGGTAGACACATAATATTTTTTAATTAAAACATGTACGCCAATGATTTTAATAAATAAAATACTTTACTAAATGCCTAACAAAACTTGTCTCTTACCATTTTTTCGAATTTCGTTTGGTTTTCGGGATATTTGCGATTTTAATACGGGTTGCAGCTACTGACCTCCATCTACGTTAAGTTATAAAAATCACCAAAGAATGCTTTAATTTTAAAAAAGAAAAACTAACCTGCAATTTAACTTAAAAAGTGGCTAAATGAGATGCTGAAAATGTCCTTCTTCAGCTTCGTTGCATGCTCTTAGTCTTCGTCCTAAAGATTTGCGTACTTTTGCGCAAATAGTACGATTTTGTCTTATTTTTTTAAATGCCCTCTATCCTTTGTAACAATTTCTGCCTCGTATTCACGACTCTTTTGTAAACAATTTCTTTAACATGTCCCCAGAGATAAAAATCTAAGGGATTGATGTCTGGTGATCTCGGTGGCCACGCGACTGGTCCTCCACGACCAATCCAGCGAGGACCATACGCTTAATTTAAAAATCTTCTTACTTCAGCCGCAAAATGTGGTGGTGCTTCGTCAGGTTGGAACCATAATCTGTTATTGTTTCTTAGATAAAGTGGCAAAATATCGGGCAATTTATTTATTACGAAATTGAGGTAAGACGCTCCATTTAATTTATTCGGTAGAACTACAGGTCCGATAATTTCATTTCCAACAATTCCAGCCCAAATAATAAAAGAAAATTGATGTTGGAAATTTGTTGTCTGCAAAGCGTGAGGGTTTTCTTCCGCCCATGTATAATTATTATGAAAGTTTATAATACCTCTTCGTGATCGCCTCGTCAGTAAAAAGTACATATTTAGAAAAACGCCGGTCATTTTGCAGCTGATTGAGAAACCATTGACAAAATACTTGTCTAGGGCAATAATCCCTGGGTAAAAATTCTTGTACCCTTGTAAAATGATATGGTTTTAGTTGTTGTTCTTGCAAAACTCGCACTACCGAAGCTTGAGAAATGTTTCCTAGTTCATTGGAAATTATTCGGGTACTGATATTAGGATCACGTTCTACCGAATTTAGTACTGCTTCTTCAGCTTGAACTGTACGACGAAATCTTGAACGCCCGGAATTTGCTTTTACAGGTTTAAGAGAGCCAGTTTCTCTTAAACGCCTTACGATGTACTCAAAAATGATTTTACTAGGGGCTTTTCGTAGCGGGTATCACTCAGCATAAAATCTGACGGCTTCTCTTGAATTTTGTCTGGTTTCTATCTGTTAACTCTGACGAACTATAATTAATAAAAGGCATTTATAATGAGTTAGAAAAAAATATGATAAAAACAATAGTGGTGATACAATAGCCAATTTGTCAAATTTAAAGCAATTGTTTTTTTATTTCAAAGCCTTCTTTGATGTTTTATAGCTTAACGTAGGTGGCGGTCAGTAGCTGCAGCCCGTATTAAAATCGCAAATATCCCGAAAACCAAACGAAATTCGAAAAATGCTAGGAAACAAGTTTTGTTAAGCATTTAGTAAAGTATTTAATTGCGCTATCAAATTTTTTGAAATCAGTGGCGTACATGTTTTAATTAAAAATATTATGTGTCTACCCCACAAGTACGTCCCTGGTAAAAATATAGCAAATTCTTTATAGTCAAAATATGCCTACTAATAAATGTACCTTATGTCCCAAATTTAAGCCAAAACGCTGGCGTAGTTTTAAAAATATTAAAAAAAAAAGAAAAATTATAAGAAATTAAACGCCCTGTATCTTGGAAACAAAGCATTTGCGGACCCATGTTCATATGACATTTTTGTGTTATTTTTGGCTAAGGAATCTCCCCTAAGCGATGGCATATGTTTTTTGAATCACCCTGTATACTATAATAATGTGATTCAATTAAAGATATTTACAATTTGTACTTAAACTTTTGTACTTAAAAGATATTTATTATTAAAGAGTACCATTTAAAGGTACTGTACAGAAATTAAACTTAGAACGCATCCTTCTTTTGATGGCAGACATGAAAAAAAAAGTCAACGAAATCAAGAAAATCAAACAAAAGGTGGAGAATATGAATGAACACATTGAGTGCACAATGTCTGGGATGGACCGTTTCGGCCATTTTGAATCCTTTAGTACGTCGAGGTAATGCCTTGATAAGTTGAAAACCAAGGATATCTGACAGGTTGGCATCTAAAGATTTTTTAGGCCTACGAGGGATGCATTGAGAATGTAGCAACACAAATTAATGGTTTTCAAAATATGTTTTATTTATTTAAAAAGATAAACATCCTTATGAATATTTTTTTACCTAAACTAATATCGCTAACAGCGCATGTTTTTATTATTTTTGTGTAAGATTTTTGGTGGGTAGTTAACTCACAAATTATCAACAAGGTACCTACGGCATATAAGACCTACCTACACAGAAAAAATCTTCTAAATATTCATGCAATTGTAACCTAAACAGTTACAATGCGTAGCACTATAGGCCCCAGGTACACGTAGTAATAAAACTCGCTCCGTTTTTGTAGCAAATAATGTGCAGTGGTATTTAATACTTTTGTAGCTTTTTAATACTACTATTCAAGATTCATATTTGGTTACTGTTGTTAGCTACTATCATTCACTTACAAAACTTTAGGACTTGTTGATTTTCATAACAGAAAATTAATGACAAAAATTATACTTAGAACGCAATAATAAACATATTTAACACAATTTTTGTGCTACACTCTTATAGCACACAACGCCTTTCGATTTTTCTCCGTGTAACGTCAAATGAAAAAAAAACCTCAACTGATTTAAAAAGTTGAGCAAAATTTCAGCTCAGATTAAGGATTGTTCATTTATTGTAAAAATAAAACATAATTAAAATTACAAAAATTAATATGAAACCAACTATAAAAATTATTAAAACTAGTTTTTAATGGGTCTTATTAAACTACCGTAGTAAAATAAGGCCCCAAAATATATTTTACTTTTAATATTTCTTATCCTAATAAATATTCGGTTTATTAGTCGGAAATACGTAGCTCTTAAAAGTGAGACTTATATTCCTTTGCTTTACACCTTCTTAAGCCATTGGCTTTAGTAGGGGAGACCGAGGAGGGTTGTGACAGAGGAGAGTTGTGACACACGCGATTTCGCTGAACCAGTGACCGTTAGCGAGCTAGCAATGGGTGGTATGAAAAAATGAAGTACCTGCTAATACTAGAAGTATTAGCATTTTCTACGAAGTATGTACTTCAAATCTGAGAAGAAACTACATTTTAAAGTAGATACTTCTATTTTTTCCGGAACTTGCTACATCGAGTAGTATTTACCAAAAGTGTTTAAAACCATTTGTAGTACTTACTAGATGCTACGATTTTCAAGAGAAATGTAGTATGTACTTAAGTTTTGCGAAGTTGCTATAAGTGCATCTTCACTAAGAATACTACGCTTAGTTCTGTTTGAAAATGAATGGACTACGCAGCAGAAAAATATATAACGTAAGACGCAACTACGATAATGATATTTTATACCATAAAATATTTCGGTAATTTACCAATAATTTATTATTGCTTTTAATTATTGTTTAAATTCTTTATTCTTTTAGGTTTAGTAGGGAAAACGTAGCTTACCTAGCTAACATATTTCTGACTGAAGTAAATGAGACTCGAGGAGGTGCTCTTACACACATTCAACAAATGGAAGTTTTTTAAGAAGCCTAGGTATGTTTCAGTAAAAATTAAATGAAATAAGGTAAATAATGTAATTTTGTTATTTTTGTTTAAGGAGACCCTGGATTTCAGCTGGGCGTTGGCCTTGATGTTGGAATTAATCAATCAACTGTTTCAAAAATTATTAATAAAGTGTCACATGAAATCTGTCGCAAGAAAAATCATTGGATTAAATTTCCGGCTACCCAAAATACATTCAATACAGCTAAAGATGAATGGGCAGCACATAACTCAATACCTTATGTCATCGGTGCCATTGACTGCACTCACGTTAAAATTTTAAAACCATGTGTACATGACCACGAATATATTAACAGAAAAGGAGTTTCTAGCATAAATGTTCAAGCAACATGTAATAGTGCAGAAATTTTTACTAGTGTTGATGCTTCCTGGCCTGGATCTGTCCATGATTCGCGAATTTGGTACAATAGTCCTTCCTACCCTATTATGGTTAACAATGAAGAGAGAATTTGTCTTTTGGGTGATTCTGGATATGGTGTAACTCCTTGGATGTTGACACCATTTAAAGATCCCACAACAAACACTAAAAAATATTTTAATACAATACATGCAAGAGAACGTGTTATTATCGAAATATGCTTTGGTCAGTTAAAAAAGATTTCCTATTGTTACAGACTTTCAAAAATGTGTTTAGGTTATAGAATTTTAGAGAGTTAGGATCATTTAATTTAGTTTGTTAATTTATTTAAATAATTTACTTTAATTTTTCCAAGTTCTTTCATCACTTTCGAAGGTTTCCGAAAACGCCCGAATTATCCCTTAATAACTTTTATGCCATCATGTACTATGGAATTTTCACGATATTTCTCGAATATTCTAGATCATTCTTTACTCTTCCACCATACTATAAAAGGGCGACGGGAAACTTCGGGTTAGTTAGTACATATTCGACTTTTGTGCTGTAACCTTCGAGACAGTGACAATTTAAGATTTTGCCGTTATTGTAACCATAGTTACGTTACATTGTTAATAAAGGTATAAAAACGAAGGCACGTGTTTTTATACGAGGTGTTTTGGAACATTTGGTGTCGGAAGTGGAACGAGGTTACTCAAGGAAGCCCAAGTGGTAAGAAGAGTGAATGCCAGTTGAGACAAGACAATACACAGCAAGTATGGAGGAGATAAGTACGCTAATTAGAAAAATGATGGAAGAAATGAAGACGAGCCAAGAATCCCTAAAACAAGACCTGAAAGAAGACTTAAAAGAAATGAAGACCAGCCAAGAAAACCTGAAAGAAGACTTAAAAGAAATGAAGACCAGCCAAGAAGACCTGAAAGAAGACATCAAGAAAGAAATGCAAGATGCCATAAAAAAAGAAATGAAGAGAAGTCAAGAAGAAATGAAGAAGGAAATCCGATCTAGTCAAGAAGAAACCAGACAACAAATAGAGAAAATCCAAAAAGACCTTAAACGGAGCCAAGCGGAGATGAAACAAGAACTAAAAGAGAAGATGGTAAAAATCAGAGAAAATCTAAAAGGAGAATTTTATCATAGCCAAGATGAGATGAGAAAACAAATGTTGCTTGATTTAAAACTTACGAAAGAAGATGTGAAAGAAGAAGTGGAAGAACAAATGCAGCAAACAGTACAGTTACTTCAGAGTCAAGTTCAAGGCCAAATACAACAAGAAGTACAACATTTACAGCGACAAATTCAAAAGATAGTTAGCACAGGCGTAGTTTCAGAAAGCGGTACCTCAACAACTGTAATGAAACCTCCTACTTTTGATGGCAAGGTACCATGGGTTACCTATCTTCGACAATTTGAAGCTGCTGCTGATGGTAATAAGTGGAGTTCCTCAGAGAAGGCCCGAGCTCTAGTACTTGCTCTTCGAGGAGAAGCCATGGAGGTATTAAGAAACATCCCCGATGAAAAGCAGTCTGACTATGAATCGATTGTCATGTTCCTGGAGATGAGGTACGGCGAAACCCATCTGCAAGAAGTTTATAAGGCGCAGTTACAAGGACGAAGACAGAAGTACAATGAAAGTCTTCAAGAGTACGAAGCGGACATTGTACGTCTAGTTAATTTAACGTATCCATCGTACCCGGAAGAAATTAAGCAAGAATTGGCGGTAGGCAGTTTCATTGAAGGGCTGCGCGATCCGGATATGAACCAAGCATTAAGAATGGCCAGACTAAAGAAAATTTCAGAAGCTCTTGCCTACGCACTTCAGTTTGAAACGGCTAAGCAGACATCCAGAACTCAGGCAAGACTTCGAAGAACAAACTATGTACCAGAAGTCAGCAATCCAAATGATAATTTGACAACAGTAATACAACAGCTGCAAGAAATCCTACGTCAAAAACAAGTAGATGGAGACAACAAAAGCATGACCTTCCGTAGAAGAAATACTATCTGCTGTTGGAAGTGTGGTGAAGAGGGCACATTCAAAGAAATTGTATCAGATCGAATGCCCCTGCAAGTAATTCGGAAAACTCCCAGTACTACCAAGCCCCATCAACAACAATAATTAGAGTATCCCGGCTGCAGAACAATGGCTCCAGCTTGGTAGTACCTGGAAATGTGTGCGGTCGGGACTGCGAAATGGTACTAGATACTGGTTCCACACATATACCATCGTGAAGCCGAACATCGTAGCTCACTGTAAAATATTCCGCCCTGTAAAGAATTACCTTTTGGAAACTGCTAATGGAGAAGTTATACCAGTAAAGGCATACATGAAGCCAGAATAACCCTAGGAACAACAACATTTATCCACGTCGTGTTTGTTGCTGACATCCTGGACGAAGTTATCCTTGGCCTTGACATTATGGAAAATAAGAAGTTTGTACTTGATCTTCCACAACGGGTACTGCGAACAAATAATGAAGAGATCGTAATGAGATTACCACGAAGCAGTGAAGCATCGATTCGAGAAGTTATCCTCACAGAAGATGTCATTCTACCTCCAAACTCAGAAAGCATCATACGAGCAAGGTTCGAAGACTCAGAAGAAGGTGAAATCGTTTTAGTCGAACCAGTAGAAAATTGTCCGTTATACGCTAAAGGAATTCTACCAGCAAGAACTTTGGCGCAAACCAAAGGAAATATGGTATTTGTGAAAATGATGAACCTGAAAGATTTCCCTCAACAGGTCAGAATGGGTGACAAAATCGGTACCTGTCAACCTGCTGCTATGATAGTTACCTATCCCTGTACCACACCTGCAGGGGTCTCCACACGTAAACTACCTGATGCTCTACAAGACCTGGTGATTTCATCAAAATCCTTTTAGACCCAGTCCAAGTATCTATGCTGGAAGAACTATTAAGAAGAAATCAAGATGTTTTCTCTTTATCCGAAAAAGATTTGGGTAAAACCAGTGTAGTGCAACATCGAATAAATACTGGAGACGCATCACCGATAAAACAACCGCCCAGAAGAATTCCTTTAGCCAAGAAAGAAGAAGTTGAAAAGTTACTCGAAAACATGCAAAATCAAGGCATCATAGAACCATCCCAGAGCCCATGGTCATCTTCAGTAGTCCTAGTTAAGAAGAAAGATGGTTCCACCAGATTTTGTGTTGATTTCCGAAGACTGAATGACGTCACGAAGAAGGACAGTTTTCCACTACCAAGAATTGACGATACCCTAGACACACTAACGGGGTCAAAATGGTTTTCCACATTAGACTTAAAAAGTGGTTATTGGCAAGTAGAACTTCATCCGGAAGATAAGAAAAAATCTGCTTTCTCGACCGGGACCGGACTGTGGCAATTTAATGTTATGCCCTTTGGATTATGCAATGCCCCTGCTACATTTGAACGTTTGATGGAGTTAACACTACGGGGACTAACTTGGAAAACATGCTTAGTATACCTTGATGACATAATAATTCTTGGAAAACATTTGATGACCACCTCAAAAATGTTGAAGAGGTTTTTCAAAAGCTTAGATCCGCCCAGCTGAAGCTTAGCCCAAAGAAATGTCACCTGTTCCAGAAAGAAGTCAAGTACCTGGGGCATATAATTACAGAAGAAGGAGTAAAAACTGATCCAGAAGACTGAAGCTATCCAGAACTGGCCTGTACCAAAGAACAAGCATGAAATTAGAAGTTTTCTGGGATTGTGTACCTATTACAGACGGTTCATACATGGGTTTGCCGATATTGCAAGACCATTACATCATCTTACGGAAAACAACAACAGCTACGTATGGACTGAAGATTGTCAAGCAGCTTTTATACACCTAAAGAAAGCCCTGTGCAATCCCCCGGTGTTGTCATATCCACAACCAAATCAAACATTTATTGTGGACACTGATGCAAGCAACACTGCTATTGGTGGAATTTTGTCACAGATTCAAGATGGCCAAGAAAAAGTTATAGCCTATTTTAGCAAAGTTCTGTCCAAACCTGAAAGAAATTATTGTGTCACTAGAAAAGAACTTTTAGCTATTGTCAAATCTTTGGAGCATTTTCATAAATACCTGTATGGCCAGAAATTCCACCTAAGAACGGATCATGCATCACTTAAATGGTTGCTTCAGTTCAAGAACCCTGAAGGTCAGATAGCCCGATGGCTGCAACGTATTCAAGAATACGACTTTAAAATCGAACATCGAAAAGGACTGAACCATAAGAATGCTGACGCTTTATCAAGACGACCTTGCCCGGATGATTGTAAACACTGCAGCAGACGAGAAGAACATGAAGATCCTGATGAATTTCACTGCCGAAGAACACGTCTCCAGTGCTCTCAAGAATGGGATCCTAAGATCTTGGCCAAAGAACAACTAGAAGATCCCGATCTTGGAGACATTATCAAACTTAAGACAGAAAATTTGGAAAGACCACCATATCAGAAAATAGCCTCCAAGTCTCCAAGACATAAAGGGTACTGGGCCATATGGGACTCTTTGATTATTAAAGATGGCCTATTACAAAGGGTCTGGGAAAGTTCTGACGGCAAAACCCATAAACATCAGATAATCCCACCAACCAAAAGGATCCCTGAAGTATTGCAAGCCTTGCATAATGGTGTAGGAGGTGGCCATTTCGGAGTTATGAAGACTCTTGAAAAGGTTCGAGAAAGGTTCTACTGGCTGGGAAGCCGTGCAGACGTAAAAGACTGGTGCAGAAGGTGTAAGGACTGCGCTTCCAGCAAGGGACCCAAAACACGAAGTCATGGCAAGATGAAGCAATACAATGTAGGGTCACCTTTTGAAAGAATTGCCATAGACATAGCAGGGCCATTTCCAGTTAGTAAATCAGGGAATCGCTATATCTTGGTAGCGATGGATTACTTCAGTAAATGGCCAGAAGTCTACCCAATCCCAAATCAAGAAGCTATAACTATTGCCGATGTATTATTTCAACAATGGATTTGTCGCTATGGAGTTCCTAGAGAAATACATTCCGATCAAGGCAGAAACTTTGAGTCCGATCTTTTCAAGAACCTTTGTAATCTCCTGGGAATCCATAAAACAAGAACAACACCTCTTCATCCCCAGTCCGATGGTATGGTAGAGCGGTTTAACAGAACACTTGATAACTACCTGAAAATTAAAGTAAATGACCAACAAAGTGACTGGGATAATTGTATACAGCCGTTTTTATTAGCATACCGCTCCGCAATTCACGAAACTACTGGCAGAAACACCTGCTAAAATCATTTTCGGAGCGGAAATATGCCTTCCAGTTGACTTGCTTACAGGACGACCTTCCACCAATGAAGAACCAGCAGAAGACTATGTAAGTCAACTAAGTAAACAGCTACAGAGGATACATGAAGAGGTGCGTACCAAGTTACAAAAAGGAAGTGACCGTATGAAATCCCGCTATGACTTAAAAGCTAACCATCAGGGATTTGTCGTCGGTGAAAAAGTTTGGTTATACAATCCAAGAAGAACCAAGGGGCGTTCACCGAAACTACAGAAGTCATGGGAGGGACCATATAAAGTGGTGACACGGCTTAATGATCTGGTGTACCGTATACAGAAGAGTCCACAGGCAAAGATGAAAGTAGTACATCTAGAAAGGCTAAGCCGTTATCAAGACAGTGAAGATACTTGATCGAGACGATCAAAACTTGGAAGGGGGCAATGTTACAGACTTTCAAAAATGTGTTTAGGTTATAGAATTTTAGAGAGTTAGGATCATTTAATTTAGTTTGTTAATTTATTTAAATAATTTACCTTAATTTTTCCAAGTTCTTTCATCACTTTCGAAGGTTTCCGAAAACGCCCGAATTATCCCTTAATAACTTTTATGCCATCATGTACTATGGAATTTTCACGATATTTCTCGAATATTCTAGATCATTCTTTACTCTTCCACCATACTATAAAAGGGCGACGGGAAACTTCGGGTTAGTTAGTACATATTCGACTTTTGTGCTGTAAACTTCGAGACAGTGACAATTTAAGATTTTGCCGTTATTGTAACCATAGTTACGTTACATTGTTAATAAAGGTATAAAAACGAAGGCACGTGTTTTTATACGAAGTGTTTTGGAACACTATGTTAAATTACACCATCCGACTTAAAACAGATAGAGTATGCCGATATATCATGTCTGGATTTATTTTACATAACTGTGCAAAAATTTTAAACGATCCAGATGAACATTTTGATGAAATTGATATAGCAGAAGAAGCAGTTATGCCTGAATTATATGCTGAACCAAATAACGCTGAAATAAGACGCCGAGGTATCCAGTTTCGAAATGAAATTGCAACACTGATCTACAGATAACGTTGAAACCGTAAATAATTTTTTTGTTGTTTGAATTATATATTATACATACAGGGTGTCCCACGACGAACTGCGGCGATCGATTTCTCGAAAAGTAGGCAACGTTGATAACAATAAAAATCTGCCAAAATCGCCGCAGTTCGTCGTGGGACACCCTGTATATTATATTAAACTATATATTTTTTACAATAGGAATTTATATTATTAAGTTAAGATTTTTTCTTGATTTCTAAATTGTTAAATAATTTATAATTTAGAATATCATTAAGTATATTTAATAATATCATTATTGTAATGTAATAATATTTTCTCTTAAAATTGTAATTTACCTACCAATTTAATAACGTTATTAAATTAGCTTGTAGCTATACAAATGTAAATAAGTACAAATACCTATATTTATATCTTATGAAAACTTTGACAAAATAATTAAACTTAATAAACATATTGGAAAAGTTAATAAACTGAAATCTTATTTCCCTTTCAACAAAAAAGACATATTATCCATATATTAATAAATTTAATAGTAAATACATAAATTTTTGTACCTATAAATTCTAAATAAATTTAAAAACTCTCCTGATGTCGCGCGAGGTAATCCTCTACAAATTGCTCTACAGCTCCTGCTGCCTTTTCTACAGCTCTAGCGGCTTTTTCTTGCGCTATAGCAGCTTTTTCTTGAGCTACGGCAGTGTTGATTTGTTGAAGTAATAATTTCTTTTGTAAATTCACCATAAATTCTTTATCATTACCAACTTCTTCATCAGCAAATTCAACGTCTTTACTTGTGCCTGCAGTTACAGCTCCTAAAACGATAAACATTCAAACCTAATTAAAGAAAAAATATTATATATAATAAGGCTTTTACCTGGAACTTTTTTAATCACTGGATTCTCATTTCCATTCCATAAGTCAAAAAATTTTTGTTGCCACTGATTTAATTTAATTCTCTTGTTTCCTGTTTGTTTCATGTCGGTTATTTTTTTAATTTTGCTTTTCATATTGTTAACTTTTTTAATACCTGTTTTACATCTAAATTTTGTTTTGTGTTACTGTTATAAGTATGTGTTAGGTCTTTAAGGGCTCTATCTTTGGCAGCCTTAATTTGGGGTGTCATTTTTTTGTCCAAAATAATTTTGTAGTCTTCCAGCATTGTGACAAAGGCTAATTGCAAATCTTCATTTTGCGACTCCTCTTGATCAGCCATTTCTTCGTCCGAAGACATTTTATATGCGTATTATACCGTACAATACCACAAATGTAAATAAAACAACAAAATATCTTGTCAAAACTTGCAAGTTTGCCTAGTTATCGAAATGAGGTGATGCTACTCAATTGAGAGCATTTACTTTGAAATAAAAGTAGATACTACAAGAACAGTAGTAGATACTTCGACGTTAAGCAAATACTACCGGAAGTGATTAGATACTTCATAGCGTAGTATATACTTCGAAGTAGATGCTTAAAACTGTAGCATAAGCATTTACTTCGTTTTTATTCATACCACTCAATGTCGCACATTTATTGTTTTCTAGACCGCCTATTAGATTTAGTACCCGCCAACGGCCCACGAGGAGCGCCTGTGTTACTGTAACGGAGTCATCTAAAAAACGACCAAAAGTAATTTTTTAATAATAACTTTTTATTCTCTCTTTTGATATGTATTACGGGAGGATTAGTGTAACATTTTTTCTAATTTGCATCCTGTTTGAAGGTTATACATTATTATTCTGGCACACTCACGACTTTGCGCACCTAGGAGAGTTGTGACAGCCTGTCACAACTCTCCTATTTTATTTAGTAACAAGTGTTATGGCTATTTTATATGAATACGAATGCTGGGAAATCACAAACTAGTCAGCGCCAATCGGGTATTATTAATAATGGTAGGGGATCCCAAGAGGGGATTTCTAAAGTTACTACAGAATAATATACCGGAGGATTTCTTTTTTTTCACCCAGGTCCGACGACCGCCCCCTAGGTGGTGCACTGCAGCCTGCAGGCTTATTGTACCCTGACCCCTTCTCCTTCTTATTCACACACCATTTATTCCATAACTTGGATGGTTGCTGCTCGGTCCATTCGTTCACCCCCGAGCAGAACACGGGCCGTTGCTTAAAACCGACAGCGGCCCGGTCACTCATCCAAGTTATGGGTGCGCACTTCACTGCTTAACTCTGGTGTTCGACGTTGTCGATACAAACAGAGCAGCCACAAGCGCGCCATACCGGAGGATACCTTGTACCTGAAAAATACCTCCACCAAAAATGAGCCCCGTATACAGGGCAGATCGTAAAAACAAAAAATATATCCATCAGAAATTGTCTTGCGCGTCAGATTAAGATAAGGTGAGTTAATTACATGCTAAAGAGTGTATATGTTATGGTAAATGTGGATAGTGCGGTTATTATGTACAATTACCGGGAACTATGCATAATTAAATTAAAACCTTTGAATTATTCACATTTATCGGCAATACCCCTTTAGTAAATGTAGTAAATAATGAAATCAGACATCGGAATCAATTGCGAAAACCGGGAAATAAATGAGGGACTGCCAATAAAAAAAAGTCGTTGCCAACCAAAACTAACCTGACCGTGACTTCGGACACGTTGAATTTTATAAAAAAATCACTATATATAGAATTCCAAGTAAAAACGACATGTAACAAGGTCTAGACGCTAATACGTGCGCGGCTGCAAGTATCACCCTCCCCGCGCCCACACGTGCTGTTCGCTCTCCAATGCTTATGTCAACATTTACCACAGCCACGCGGAAGTTTTATATAATTACCGGTAAATGTGGATAATTCACTATATTTACCATGTGCGTTGGTAATTATCCATAATTACCGGTAATTATAGATAATTACCAATCGCTTACATTTACCGTGTCATATATTTCCCTAATCTGACAATTTGAGAGTGAAGTAAAGAAAGCGGAGGGCTACAAAGTTATAAAAAAATGTCAATGTGACATGCTCGATCGTGGTTACTTTATTTATTATTTTAAAGAAAATATTTTAAGGATGACGAAAAATAAATAATTCAATACGATTTAAACGATTTCCACTAGCCGAAATAATAAAAATATTTTTTGACATACTGAAAAGTCTATAGCCGCTTAACGCTCCGATGAAAAGTAATACATTAATATAAAATTTCGGATTTTTTAACGAAACACCCTGTATATTATATTACCGCTGCAAAGATATTTTAAACAGGTTTAACAAAATACCACATTTAATATATTTATCTCTTATACTTTTGGAAATATGACCATATATGTAAGTCTAAAAATTAGTAGTAAGATTTGGATGCTCACATTTCCGAAACTGTTAGAGAAAATCATTTTAAATGTGGTAAATTTCTAAAGGTATTTAAAATGTTTTTTTAATGGTATTAAAATATACAGGATATTTTATTTTTAAAATGCCATTTTATTTTCAAATTCCTGACGATGGCTATACTTCCGAAACTATGACAAATTAAATATATTAAATAGGGTATTTTTACAGATTTAAGAAATACCTTTATATTGGTGATATAAAATATAGGGTGTTTCATTTAAAAAAAAACCTAACTTTATGTTATAACTTTAAAATAAAAGTCAATAGAAAAAACATAGGAACGCCACTGGATTTTACGTAAATATTCCTAAAACTTTTCTATTTACTTTTTTTTCTATCTTTAATATCAAGCGAGTAAGAAGTTTCTGGCCAAATTAACAAAATTTGAAAAACACTCTGTATCTCCAAAACGAATTAAGTTAGCCATGATTTACTTTAATCATTGAACTTGTTTCGAAAATTAAAATCGAGATTTCGAAATCAGATTTTTTTATTTTTTTGACGTCCCACGAAGGTCTATGCCTAAATACCAGAGTACCGTGGGTGTCGAATCATTAGATGTTTAACCCATCGTTCCCCCTGCTCCGTCAACGTTGTCCAAGCACTGAAACATGCAGTTGCATTTCACAGCACCTTTTAGACAACGCGGTAGTGCCACCACGGTCGTTATTTTTAAATAACTACTACCTAAATATGTCTCCCCGCTGGGAATCGAACCGCCGACCTCTGGCTTCGAAGATCAAAGCTCTGTCCACTAGGCCACGAGGGAGACAAGATTCGTTCTATCTCTTTTTTTTCACTATACCCAGAAAGGTTAACGAAACGGCGCTACCCTGTACATCAAAAATGTGCTACTTTAGGGGTACATGACTAAGGGCTTATTGTTTTTGGTGTAGTTTAAAATTAAAAATATTATCTGTGATTTCTCATCTTTTGGCGTAATATGAATTACGACTGTCCCAGAGGGCAATATTGCAATAAAACAAAAGGAACACGGACTGTCGCCGTTGTGTAAGATTTGTCAAATAAAAGCGTTTTGTCAGTGTGTGTGCACGAGATACAGTGCGGGGTGATGATTTATCGGTGGAAATCTCGACGGCGGCAGTGGCACGGCTAGCGGCGGTCACTTCGGTGCCATAACTCATACCGACCACCTCCGGGGGCGGTGGACATACTTCGTAATATTTATATAATGCTTGGGGTATAAATGACATTTTATCTATAATTCGAAGAAAAGAGCTATTGTACAGGGTGTCCAAAAACTACGCTATACTCCTTAAGTATTTCACTCCCTTTTAACCTCTGAACTATTTGGTATATTTTATTAAAACTTTTATACCTGTTGTTTAAAGCCAGTAAAATGCCTTGATTTTGACAAGTTGCTATGATGACCACCGGGGGTTTCATAGTACACTTTATGACAAATACAAAAAATAATATTTTAAGTAAAAAATATGTTTTTAATAAAATAAAAAATATATATAGGTCATATGACCCTGTATTGATACAAACTTATTTTTATTCTCAATTTTAGTACCAAAAGCAATAGGATAAGAACACATTATAGAAGTTTGAATTTAATTAATTTAATTAAGTATTTTTGAACATGTTTCGTTTTGCTGCACAGCGCTCCGGGTAATAGTAATAAAAACTTTAAAAAATTTTTTTCATACATATATATATATATATATATATATATATATATATATATATATATATATATATATATATATATATATATAATTTTTTAAATACTAATAATTATTTTGCAAAATTGTAAATCTCTAGATATTATAATAACGTAGTTATAATGAATTGTAGTTTAAGGGATTTTTAATATACCATCTTTTTGACCCACCCTGTATGACAAATCTATATTTTTTTATAAACCATAGATACCTGTGCACAATTCCTAGAAACACTTTTAATTCAATAGCAATAGTAACGTAATAACAAGTTTTAAATGTAACCTATGATTTTAAACACTTTGTGTATGTTTTTGGACATTAATACATATTATCCTTTCTCTTGAATTACTCTCTATTTAAAAAACCTCATCAAAATCCGTTGAGAATAGTAACGTAAATATCGAATTTTAAATGTAAACTATTTTTTAAACAGTCTTTATATGTTTCTTTGGATATTATTATACATATAAACCTTCCTCTTAAATCACTTATCTATTATATTATAAAATTAAAAAAATAATAAAAATTCTTTTTTATTTGAAGGGGTACACTTTCGCGGTGGTCTCATAAAATAATCAAGACAGGATCGCAAGAGAGAAAGGTACTAGACCTAATTGTTTTCTTTCTTCCGTACGTTCTTCGCGCGACAAAGCTGTAGTAGCGCCACCTATTAGTGGGAAGTTAAATAAATATTAAATAATTTAATAATACGAGGGCAGTTTACAAATTGCTATTACATCCTTTAACAAAATTTACTTTTTCGAACTGAAAGAGGGAGTAAAAGCACAGGGACGTGTAACTTGATTGATTGACATTTGGGGGGTCATAGTTAGTTCTGGTTAGTTAAATCTTTTTTTTAATTCGTTTTATTAAAAAAAAAAAGATTTAAAAACCCATACTATCCATGACCCTCCAATCTGACAGTTTTGCATGAGTGGCTGTAACGTTTCAAATCAATCAAATTACACGTCATTGTGCTTTTTAATGTAGTCTTTGAAAGAGGTACCAGTAGTTTTCTAGTGTAGGATCACCGATTTAATAATAATAATGAATTAGAAAGCAAAAAATAAACTAAAAACGAAAAATAAACACTTAAAAAAAATTAAACCGACAAAAAAATAAATTTACTAAAAAGTTAACAATAATAAATTAAAAAAAAAAAATGAAAAATAAAGTCTGGTAATAACATATGCGCTAAACTACTAAATGTTAATAACCAAATAGGCAAATGTTTTTTTATTCTTTAATACCATATGTTGTTACCCCACTTCAATTTTTATATTTTTTTTTGTTTTAATACTTTTAACTTTTTAGTAAATTCTATTTATTTCTTTTTTGAATTCGGTTTAATTTTTTCAAAAAAGCTTTTATTGAGTTCAAATATTTGACGCTTGCTGTAAAATTTAATACGTAAATCTTATAAAACGTAAAATATACATCCTGAACTAAACAAAAACTTATGACAATATTTGGAAATTGAATTTTAATTTTTGGAGTGTGTGATGGGCGGAAAATTGTCGATTATCGACCCTTCTTCTTTTTTTCGATCACGAGACCTAGCTGCAAAATTAATAAGTTATAATTTTCCTGGCTGAACAGCTGTCACGTGCAAATGCCAAAATAACAAAAAAGGGTTAAAATAAAAATAATTCTCTACCTTCACAACACACATGATTTAAAATGTATTGGTGTTTTCCAGCAAATATACCCTATAAGTTTGGGCTTTAGCCCCCCAAAAATCCAGCGGCTAGTTGCGCCACTGAACTTCAATAACAGATCTTAATATCAAGGTGACAGCCAGGATGGTAGCTAGGTGCCATTTTGAAATATTTTTTAAATGGACATTACCACTTCACTGTTTATAGAAAACTCATCTTTTTTCATTTGCAAGGCTTAAATTTCAACTAAAAATCACTGGTTAAAACATCAATTTGCTTTCGGCAGGGCCGTGCCTAACGGATGGTGTAAGGGTGCAAGGCACCATGGCTTAATGGTGCGGGGACGGAAAATAGTGAAACAAAGGGCAGACATTTTGGAAATAAGGGCCAATCTTTAGAAAATAAACTATTTTAATTTGAAAACATATTCATATAAAAGTGAAAACCCTTGTGTTTTTGCTCTTTAAAAATATTTAAAAAGAACAAAAAGCAATGTGAAATACTTGAATTAGGTACTCAGTAATGTATTGTGAAAATGGAGGACCTTTTTTTTGCTCTTCAAATTTTCTTAGGGTGGCCAATAATTTTTGCATCAGGGGACATGTCACCCTAGAATCGGCCCTGGCTTCCGGTATTTTACTTTCTTGGTTTATTCTCAATTTTAGTACCAAAAGCAATAGGATAAGAACACATTATAGAAATTTTAATTAAATTAAGTATTTTTGAACATGTTTCGTTTTGCTGCACAGCTGTCTCGCGCGAGAAATATTTGTTTTTATTAAATAGACTAGCGTTTGGCCGCGGCTTCGCACGCCTTATATTCGGGAGGAAGGACCTTTTTTTTGCTCTTCGAATTTTCTTATGGTGGCCAATAATTTTTTGCATCAGAGGACATGTCACCCTAGGATCGGCCCTGGCTTCCGGTATTTTACTTTCTTGGTTTATTCCTTTTCAAATTTTATATCAGATCACCTGTATTTTATTAAAAATGTATATTATTATATTAGATGAAACAAGATCGTCTCATGCTGTATACTTCCTACTTACTGGACAGCTATTAACTTATGAAAAAAGCTGTTTTTAACTACTTTAATATTGTACAAATAACTAATTGTGTTCCTATTTAAACATTTGTCAAAGACCTTTATATTACATTTATTATTACTTTTAACTTGAAACATTTAAAAGAAAAAAACCTTTATTGAGCAATGTTAACAGAATTTTTGGCTACAAAAATGCGACAAAAAGATTTCCATTTAGTGGCAGTTTAAACACTCGCCAAGCCAAAGACAAAAAAATCGTCATATATTTTAATGGAAAGTGTCATCAGCAAGCGTAAAAACTTGTACATTACATAAGTCAAAAGGGGAAACCCTGTTTTACAAGTTTAGTTAAGTCGTTAAAGTTTTTAAGTAAAGTAACTAAGTAATTATTGATAACTAATAAATAATATTTTTTATTTTGATAAATTTATATGTAAATTTTATCCAGGAACAAAATACAGGAGTTTTGAAAAAAAACAAAATTATATTTATGGGTGTGAATCCTGATATGATTTTAAGCAGAAAAGCTTACTTAAATAAACCTATGTCCCAAATGACTTAGCTTTAAAGATATACAGGGTGTTTCCTAAATACGGTACAAAACTTTAGGGAGTGATTTTTTATGTTTTTTTGACATAGTCCGGACTTCATTTCTGATATACAGGACATTAAAGTTTTTCTTTAAAGTTGGTATTTTTTACTTATCTAAAAACACTTTATTATTTTTGGTACACCTATTAAATATAATAAGGCACTTGTAGAGCTCTACCTAGATTAAGATTATTGGGTCCAGTGGCGTCTTAGTGGATACCACAGCCAATATTTTTGAAAAAAATACGCCACTGACTTTTATAAAGTAGTAAAGCTCGAGAATTATTATTATTATTTAAATAGTGCTTGTACCCATAATTTAGAGTTGCAAATCATGTTGACAGAACCATTATTCTAAAAAAAGGGAATAAATTTAAGTAGATTTTCTTTATTGTTTTGTGTTGTAGGGTTTTGTTTAACACAATTACTACTTTGAAAAGTAAGGTTGCAAAAGCTTTACGTATTTTTACTTCTAAAAACTTTTCGATTTTGTGGTCGGCAGCCGTTCGGTTAGACGAACAGTTCCGAAGTTAAAATAAGACCAAAATAAGGCACGTCCTAAAACCGACATAAATAAAGCCAGGCACGATACTTATTAAGGGATTCCTTATACTACCATGCATCTGCGCAAGCCAGATGTCAAAATAAGGCCGGTATTATTAGTGCCTACGAACAGCTTTTTCCCTTTAAGTTGAACATAAAGAGAAAACTAATTTCAGTCTAAAGCTATGCATATCACGTGATCAGCAAATACGCATCATTTCTGACCGATAAATTTGCTTATTTCCATTTCGACAGTGTATGTGCGTGCATCTGTAATTATAGAAGACCTGTTATGTAAATGAAATTGCTTCGAACAAGTACTAAAAGCATTTTTGGATAAGTAATACTACTTTTTATTCATAATTTACTACTGACTATATTATGCCGCGTCCAGATTTGCAACATTTCGCCGCGCCACTCCACTACACATACCCCGCCACATAGCGCAGACGTGAACGTGATCGGAATTCATGTTGTTTCAAGGGCTTGGCGAATGATTTGCAGGAGATTCCGAGCTTGTTGGTTTTTTGACGTCAAAGGAGCGCGCAAACAGGTTGGTTAATTTGGACGGATGTTTGGCGAATTGTTGTCTGGACGCAGCTTTAAGCTTAGGTTAAAACTACTGTTTTGTGTGTAAAAGAAAAAATAAGGAAAAATTATCCGCAATATATTAAAGCTATAACAAGATGTTTAATAGGAGATGACTGTCTAGTGTAGTTTTTAACATTATTAATAAATAGTATATAAAAATAAAAGTTTTCATAAACTTAAAATAGTATGAAGTGCACTTTGGTTTTAAATTATAGATATTTTTTCGCAAATTCTAAAAACCTTCATTTCCAATTATTTTTCTAGAGGTCAATAGCACTTAGTTTACAGGGTTATCCAAATTTAGTGTTCGCCATTAGTAAATTTAATATTAGTCAAAATACAAAATTGCTTAAATTGGCATATCATTTCTAACGTTTCTTAAGATAAATAAAAAAGCATGATAATCGTGTTTTCATACGTGATACATCCTTAAAAAAATATTTTTAAATGAAACCCCTGTATATTTCATTATAATTCTAAAAGGCATTTACCTATAGGAAATAGACATACTTAATCTGGTATTTTTAAAAGCTACAGGGCGTTTCTGTCTTAATGCTATTTTGCTATCAAACTCCTGAGGATGGTCATATTTCCGAAACTATAACACATGTCGTATATTTTAAAGCATTTTTTAAGGGATATAAAATGAAATATCCAATATGTTATATTTAAAAAATAATATCTGCCTTGTGTATACCGGGTATAAATGAATATATTAGACAAGCCATAACTTCTAGAGCAGGGATGGCAAACCCGTACATATCAACGTGCCATTTTTGTAAAATAATGTAAAATGGTATCCTAGGCCATTTGTGGCACGCGTGCCATTGGTTCACCATCCCTATTCTAAAGTATTGGACATATTAAAATGAGACTTGGTATACGTAAATGGTATAACAAGAGGAGAGATTTTGCCTTTTCTTACTTTTTGGTTACTTCCGGTTTAACCAGAAATGCCTCCGGTTTTGAATGTTTAAATGAAACACCCTGTATATTTAAGAATTTAAAAAGTTTTTACGCCTACTTGATTTTTGGGAGCCATTTATTATATTGCATCTAGGTGGCTCTAATCCTTCATTTATTACTTTATTTTTAATCGGATAGCAAAAATTGGTATCGTTAGATTCGTCAAAAAACCTTTACTTGAAAAGTGCTTGTCTAAATTGGGTTACCAAATAGTTAGACAAGGAATTGTCATATTAGTCACTAAAACTTCGTGATTGTATTTTTTTAACATCACCTAGGTCACTAGATTAATTTGCGCCCAATCATAGCCACCCAGATGCAATATTAAAAATGGCTTAAAAAAATCGAGTAAGCTTAAACGCTTTTTATACTATTACAATCTTACACAGAATTGTATTGGGAATCTAAAAAGGATAAAATCTACTGGTTGTTGTATTTAAAAATGGGAGCAATTTCCGGTCAAACCAGAAGTGACCGGAAAGAAAAAAATATGCTCCTCTGCTAATACAAATTACCTAGGTATACCAAATCTCATTTAAATATGTGTAATGCTCTGGTTAGATTATGGCCATGGGCGGTCATAAGGGAGGGCCATGGGGGCCATGCCCCTCTCCCCCGTTTAATGTCACATCCTTTGTAATTTAATTAGAAATTTTACTAATTACACACTTAATTGCAAATACGGGCATTTAATATTGATATGGCCCCCCTCGGAAAGTTAATATGACCGCCCCTGGTTGTCTAATAAATTCGTTGACACCCTACATTTAATAGTCACTTAAAAATCATATTTACAGTTCTTAATTATAAAAGAAATGTATTAACATTTTAGTTGATTAATATGAATAGGTACCTATTAAGACCTTTTACTACTACATTTAATAAATAACAATTTTTACAATTCGACAAAATACGAAAAATTCTCTCGTAGTTACATTTTACCATTAAAACCACAAAAAGTTTGGCGAAAAACTTTCAGCGGACAATGTAAATAGAATTTTTATGTGGCAAAAACGTGGCAAAAAGATTTCCATTTAGTGGCCGTTTGAACAATTGCCAAGCCAAAGACAAAAACCCTTCATATATTTTAGTGAAAAGGCAGCAGCGGGTGGCAGCAATATTATAAGAGACAAAATTAAAACCCACAAAGTTGTTATAGGGTAGATGTACCGTGTGTGGCCACTTTAAGTAATTTTGTAACTTTTAGGAAGAATTAAAGGAATTTAAATAAAGTATAAAATAACGAAATATGAATATATATTATTAGTGTATTATTTATTATTGAACTATAAAAACCTTTAGACTTTACTTTGTTTAAACAAATTAATAAAATCAAATCCTACCTCCTATTGCATTAGTAGTGGCCATGGATGCACCATTTTTGGCCAGTGGTTGAACCAGTTTTGGCCATGGTAAATATAATTTGCTATTTAAGGAAATAAATATTCTTAATATTTTCACAATTAATTATTAAAATATCAGTTTCTCTTTAATTTACCTTAACAAAATACAATACGTAGGCATTCCAACCTATAAAAAAAGAACTAATAAAAAATTCGTTCTTGATTAAATGATGAATTTCTTAAAATAAAACCAAAAGAGATAAAATAAATCTGTTTGCACATTCTCTGTTTTAATTTTCGGAAACAAATCTAGGGGTAAAAGTAAGTCATAGCCAACTGAATTTATTTTAAATATACAGAGTGTGTATTAAATTTTGTCAGGTTGGGCATGCACTTAAAACTTTTTGGTATTAGAGATGGAAAAGTTGCGCACCTATATTTTTTCCCTTGACTGCTTTTAAAGTTATAACAAAAACTTGTTATCTTTAATAAAATACCCTGTATATTGAATCACCACTTCTAAGAAATTTTTTAAGTTTGAAGAAAATACCCCATTTGATATGTCTTTTTAAAGAATTTAAGCATAATATACCAAATTTGTGCGGTTTCGGAAAACTGCAGTTCATTGACGCGTTTGTATCATAATAATAAAATTGAATAGAGCTACAGAGATGGTTAAATGGGGAAATAATTTTAGTTTTTAGAGATCAGGTTAAATCACTTCGAGAGATCTTTCCAGGGCTGTATTAACTGTTTAAAGCGCTCTAGGCTAGAATTCCCGGATAGCCTATTTTCCATTAAAACAATTTTTGAAGAGCAAAAAAAAACAAAAAGGTCATTCCCCCTTTTCGCGCCTATTTCATTCCAAAACACCTTATTCACAGAGAAATTAGTCATCAAAAATCCTCTCTCGACAAAAACTTTTTTAAAAATTCCCTTGTCTAGCGCCTATTACTCCCCTGTCTAGCTCCTATTTTTCATGGCGCCCTAGGCTGTAGCCCATCAGCCTAACGGTTAATACGGCACTGGATCTTTCGAATGTTAATATAATATAAGGGGTGTTCCATTAAAAAAGTACAGGTTTTGGAATAAATCAAAAACCCAATGTTTGTTTGTTTGTTTTTCTGTCGGCAGCCCCATAATCAGCGAAAAAAGCACTACAACTTTACTAATTTAACCGACTTTGTTTCTCCAATAATAAAGAAGTTAGCAATAGTGCCGACTTAACTCTGATAACCCTGTATACTTGTTTCAAGAATATATGGTAAGAATAATATTATTTAATAAAACGATATGGTTATTTCTTGTAGCAAGAATATTGATTTCATTTAAGAGTGATTGTTTTAGGTTAAAAATATATTTTCAAGAAAAACCATATTCTTCTCACAAAAAAGAACGGACCAAGAAGTCGGAGCAGGTATATATGGAGACAAACCGAGGACGAAAATAAACATCGGTCTCGGACAACATCCTACTGTGTTCAATGCGGAAATTGTAGCCATATAACAAAGTCTAGGGAAAAAGACCAGAAGAAATTGCATGGGTAAAACCATAGCAATTTATTTGGACAGCCAGGTAGCCATCAGGGTGGTCAGTTCATGCAAGATTAGCTCTAAACTGGTGCAGGACTGCGTAACCGGAAGAGGTGGGTGCGTCCAACAAGCTAACTATTGCCTGGGTATCAGGCCATGAGGTTCACCAGGGCAATTAGAAAGCTGAGAAACTGGCAAAGGAGGATGCTGGCAGGGCAATGGTAGACCCCGAGCACTACTGTGGTATTCCGTCATGCCTCGTAAGGTCATCTATTAGATCATGGATCATAAGGGAATCCCAAGACTGGTGGAGAAGAACACCAGGACAGCGTCAGGCATAATGGCATACTCGCCGGAATTTACGGACGACCTTCTAAATTAAAACCGGAAGGCAGTAAGAATTAAAGTGGGTCAACTAACAGATCATTGCAAACTAAATAAATACCTGAAAACAATGGGCCTGGCAGAAGAAAACCTATGCAGGTTCTGCCAGGAAGATGAAGAAACCGCATGGTACTACTGTGAAGCCCTTTGTCGTCTGCGGTTTGCAGGGCTGGGTGAGTAAAAACCTAAAGCAGCAACGTTTACCAAGAAGCCAGTTTCAAGCTTAGGGAGGGAGAATATACAATAAACCTGAGCAGGTTGCAGTGTTAGCGGATTACAATCCATCTTCAAGCTAATCTAATCTTATCTAATCTACAAGAATTTTATTTTTTGTGTATAAAAGAGTAAAAAAACGTCGAGCTGGTAAAAAGTTACTTTTTTTTACAGTGTACTAAAATGAAGTACTTTATCTTTATGTTAACGATAAAAAAGAGGATTTTTTCAACGATAGTGGACAAAATATTTTTTGGACTTTTACAGAAGTAAAATGCTCAATAGCAAGAAAGAAAACTTGTTAACTTTGATTCTCTTTTATACCAGTCGTCAGTTTTTCATTTCGGCCATTCTGTATTCTTTCGACGAAACTGTTTTGCACTAATATAGCACACTGTCGTTCAGGATCGATAAAGTGCAACCGCCGTCAATTGTTTTTATGCATTCCGCAGCTACGTGCGTGTATTTTATATTACGAGTTTCGCGATAGTTTTTAGTTATGTTTTAAATTGATTTCACACTCGCGGCTATTTTAATTTCGTTTTTCTTCTTTTAGAATGCATAATTTAACGCTCGATGAGAGTCATATTTAATTGCTTCATAAAAATACCGCGAGCCGCTCGGCAGGCTTTTCTTTTCTTCTGGCCTTTTAGGAAAGTGTGTTATTTCATAGAATTAAAATAATTTAATACGTGTATTGTCGACTTTATCTGGTTGATTGAAAAATGCAATTTGGATTTACCGTTTTAAACGTTATTAGCTAACCAGCTAAATAAAGTAAACAGGGTGCTTCAAGTATATTTATACACGAAATATGTATATTTGCTTCTGTACAGGGTATTCCATTTAAGGAAAAAGTGGCATATTTTTTATTTTCCTCATATTTTTGAAGAAATTCAAAATAGCCAATTGATGTATTTAGGCTCGGAAAATTTAAGAATGTAAAAAGTAAAGAAACAAATGATGTATTGCAGCAAAAATATTCAACCCGATGAGTTTCTAGTACCACGCCACGTGCCACCGGTTTCTTAGTAGGACAGAGGCGAAATAAGAGAATGTTTTTTTAAGTACGTGATACCTGTTTTAGCAAAGTTTTTTTATTATTTATCTAAAAATATGTAATCAGGCTCTGTCCGAGGCTATGTGCATTTGAAAAGGTTTGATTACTTTATCCTTTTTGTGTACTTTGCGGTATTGCTTTCAGAATGAATTAAATGTGGACTCATCTTTATTATAACTGGCTACATGATCTTTATGTCAGACGGACAATTCTCATAACATAAATAGCATGCAATAAATGTCAGATGTAAACCTACCATTAGGATCTGCTAATACAGGGTGGCGCACCACACACGCCTCGGTTTTTAGAACAAAAATTTACATATTTATATTTGAAAAAATATGCCAGAAATATGCGGGTATTTTGGAAGCCAAACTTTGAGGTTTTAAGGAATTACACAGGGTGCTTAAAGAAAGATCCATATCAAACTTATGTTTTTTATGAAACATCCTTTATATTAATTAATTTTTGTATTATTAAATTAATATTAAAGTCAGTAGAATGCGTGAGCAAAGGCGTGGCGCAATCGTATTCGCGATTCCACTAATATCCTCCGGAAAATAAAGTTATATTTATTTTATTTATTAATTTATTATAAAGGCGTCTTGTCATTTAAAAGTTATAAGGGACTGGGTGTGTTTTAAAAATAAGTCATTTATATTTCCCTCAGGTGTTATGGAATAGTATATTACATAACAAGTGTCGAAAGTGATATATTTTTTCACGAGTGGGAATGTTGTCGCACGAGGCGATAACCGAGTTCGAGAATACCACGAGTGTGAAAATCACTTTCAGCACGAGTCATGTACAATATTTTTCCTACGAATAAAAAATATTTATATACCAAAAATCCCAAGTTAGTTTTTTTATATTGTTAATTTCAACACAGACAAGATAATCTGACAAAAGCATAGACGTAAATCAATGTCAATGCCATAAAATCCAAATAAAGAAATTACCTTTAATTGTATGTAAAAGCATGTAAGTATTTAGTATTTTTATTTTAGTTTCCTTACAAAAGTGTATCTACTGTTATTTCTTTAATTAAGTTTTTCAAATTGCATAAAAACACCTTATCACTAAACAAAACTTACAGTACCAAATGGATTACATTAAATTTTAACTCTAATTTAATGGCAGTTTCATTTTTATTTTACCTTTTTCTAACAAAGTATAATTTATTTAGAAAAAAATCGCCTGACATTTTGTGGGTTGGTTAAAATTTTACAAATCGAGATCCCTACTTTGGCATTTAATGCTTTAGACACTTCCATTGTTTAATGGGTTGCCTATTATTATTAAAAGCATTTGCTACAAAATAATGTCTACAAATAAACTAATATACCCTTAAACATAAAATTAAAATGAATATAATTTGAAAAAAAGAAAATGTGTGTTAGCACTGGTAAGTCAAAACCTTCAGTTTGTTAAAAATATACTGTAAATATCTTTTTAACGAAATTTAAGTATCTGTCACTGTCATGTACTTTTCAACACTAATGTTGAAAAATAGATTTCAACACGCGTGTGATATTATTCGTTTTCTAAAGGATCAAGGAGCGCGTTTTATGTCATTTTCATATGTGGTCGTAGGAAAACGGTATTTTTATATTTTTTGATAATTGCCTGGATTTAAAAGTTAATAGATTAAAGAGGCCGAATCAAAAAAAATTAATTGTAAAGAAAAATATAGTCCGTAAAACAAACAAAAAAATAGTGTTGAGTTCTATTTGCGGAAAAAACATTTAGAAGCATGTATTAGTTTCATGTAAATTAATAAAAACATTTTTGAAATAAGTTTCTAAGGTTTGCACTTTAATATTTTCACTTTAAATTAGTTTCACTTTATTTTAAAATAGTATTATATCTTTTGTGTTCATAAGGGTCACATATTATGAGGTTGTTAAGTGGTTAATTTTGCTTAGATGTATCTACAATTTTTACCCAATGTTTCTAAAGTGTTTTTTATTTGAAAAATAAAATTAAAATAAATGACAAAAAAGTTAAAAAACCGACACCCAACCCCTTTCTGAACCGTTTCGGTAGCCCTGTTTGTAATATTTATTTAACTTAGTCAATTTTAGGATTTATTTTTAAATAATTTCCAGATTTAGGCTAGAATTCTGCCTATAATCGGATTAATAAAGAAGTTATTAAATTAATGCAGTTGGCTGCCTCATTTAAATTATAAATTACCCTGCCTGACTAAGTATAAAAAGGATAATTGTATTTAATAAAGGAAAACCAAATACCCGCAGTCATGTTGATTATTGACTGCCTGGGTGTTCTGCATTGATTTCGATCAAATACTACCAGTTTTTAAAAATATGCATTAAAAATTGGCGATTTTATTCGATAACACCTTAATTTGAATATGCATGGTGACCGGAAAATACTTTTTATAAAGCTTTATGACAGGCTCCTGGCGCCAATATAGGTCAATATCCTTAAAAATTATAATGAAAAAACCTAACCTGCACTACCGCGTTGTCTAAAAGGTGCTGTGAAATGCAAAACACTGCATGTTTCAGTGCTTGGATAACGTTAACGGAACACGGCAAAAATGGGAGTATAATTTTCTAGAAACCTGCGGCAACTCCGATTTTGACGAAATTTGGTATACGAAGGTTTTTGGGGTTCTGATCACTGAATCTGAAAGAATTTTTTGGTAGATACCTTTCGTTCTTAAGATATTCATCATCAAAGTTAAAATTTAAACTAATCTTATTTTTACTATATTATTCCTTCTTTTAGGCTGCATTGGATAAGAATTCGTATGAAAATTTGTTCTCACGAATTCGTACAATTCAATTCTTACGAATTTAAGATGAGTGTGTGGTTACACTGGATCAGTTTATTAACAGTACGACCATGATATGAATATGAAGTATAAGAGATATATATTTTTGAAACTTCACCATTGGTAAAATATTTTCAACTGAAAAAATATAAGCAAATGGGTTGACAACTATTTATTTATCTAGAAATAAAAAAGGAGAGTTTTGATGGTCATTTGAAGAACTAAGAAGTAATGATAAAAAACATTTTCGAATACACAAGAATGACACAATCCACATTCGATTATATCTTACAGAATATTGAGAGTCACATCACAAAGTGAGTGCGTATCCCCAAAGCATAAACTGATTTTAACGTTATGGTAAGTAAAACTTAATAAGTTTTCAGAAAAGTATATTTTTATTTATAAGTTATGCAAACTCATTTGACTGAAAGTTGGTTAAATATCCTGCTGCAGTACTATCAGAATAATTAACAATAAAAGTAGCTGTATGAAAGGTAGATTCGTTGGGTTCCTGTGCAGACATCGATGGCTGTGAAAACTCTGTGGAGGTGGTACTATATGCCGGTGACGGGGTTGGGATCGGAATAAATTGACGAGAAGTCGATTGGTAATGATGAGGTAAAGAAACATCTTGATGTTCTTGCATAACTAAGTTTAAGAATTTAGATCTATAATATACGGGCAGTGGTTGAATGTATGGAATGAGACTTAGTAGAAAGTGTGTGTCATCATCCTGCCTTTGCTCTAAATGCTGTTTAAAATGTGGCAGTTTTTCTTTTTCAACATGCATAAATTCTTGAATTGCGTCGTCTCTCACAACTTTCGCCTTTTTTTTTGGAGGTTTAGATTTAACTAATTTTTCCTGATTCGTTGCTGACCTCTTCTTGTCATTGAAGGAGGATAGATCAGTTGAAGTGTCGTTTTGTTGGTTTATTTCAGACTCAATTTCTAGTTGGGACTGATCGTTATTGCTCCTTGGTCTTAATGTTGCATGCCTTATTTTTGATGCTTAATAGGATAAGGTAAAAGAAGATAGAGGTTTGCATTAAAAAATTCGACTTTTAAAGTTTTTGTCCCTATAATTGTTAACGATTATTTTTTACTACTCTGTATTAATCAATTATTAAAATATCAGTATAGTCCACTAAAGTAGTTCTTTTTCTAGGAGGAGCTCAACCCCAACTTATATTAAAGACATTTGTTTATAAGAAAATAATAGTTATGTAATAGCTTGCAAATGTCATTTTTGACATAAAATATAAAATAAGTCAAAAACGGCAGTATTGCCATCGAAACGTTGATTTTTAATTAGAATTTTCTGGGTTTTTGGAGGCATTTCTTTATTTTGTTTCAGGCCACCGGCCAGTTCATAGAGGTCAATAGGGCTGAACAGGGTCAACTTGCTATACCTCGGGACCAAAATCGAAGCGGTCTCATTTTTCTGGATAGTACTTTTGGCGTGTACCTCATAAAAGACCATGGAATAAATGATTCCGTCTAACCAATATAGAGCATATATCTTTAATACGAACATATATATCAGCTATTTTTTAAGGTATATCGGCAAGTAATGCAACAATAAAGTAAGCACGATTAGTTATTATATTCGAAATGTTTAAATGCCGGCCTTCGCGGGAGACCGTCTCTTTTCCACGCATTGCCTGTTTACGATTCTGTTTGGCTGAATATGTATACTATGTACAATGCGTCCAATATAACTTGTCCACATTTTAAATGTCTACTTTTTAACTTAAAAAAATGAATCGAAATTCAAGTTGTTCCTAACGTCTTAGTTTTCGAACTACAGGGTGTTAAAAATTTTACCAAATTATTGGTTTTTTAAAATAACTTTTATACCAATTGAGATATTTTTAAAAATTTTGGAAACGCCTTCTGTGCACCAAAACACATTTTTGGCATACAAGAAAAAAATTATTATTACCAGTGTCGTCCATGAGGGTTTTGAGGTAAATATTTTTAATTAAAAAAATGGTACGCAACTTCCCAATAATATTAAAAACCATTTCTCGGCACGGTGGTTTTGTATGGATAATATCAAATTCTACAATAAAAAAGGTATTCCCCAATTTTTAAAAATTATCTTAATTGGCATAAAAGTTATTATAAAAATAAACAATAATTTTTTAAAATGTTTAATACTCTGTAGTTCGAAAACTAAGACGTTTAGGACAAATTTTTATATGAAGTTTTTTTATATTTTTTAGTCAGCCCTTAAAGTTTGTCGGATAAGTTGTGAAACACCTTGTATAATTTCCATTATATCTACAATCTAGGCTTAGTCCCGTCGTAGGTTGGTATAGTGGAAATAAATATAATATTTTTAGATTTAAATGGTCATATTTCTGAAACTATTAACAATAAATATATCAAATGTGATATTTTTATAAGGCTATTTAAAAGACCTTTTTAATGGTGGTATAATATACAAGGTGTCCCATTAAGGAAAAAAAGTAAAATATGTCAATATATTCTGTTAATAAATTTTTATGTGTCATCTTCATAACAGAAAAAAAAAAACTTGATAATTTACTGTACAGGGTGGCTCGAATTCGACGCTCATCATTGGGATTTCGGAAACCGTAAGAGATACAGGATCGGTTAAATAGAGACAAAGTTGCGCAATTTGATGCTCAATAAAATGCCGTTTTGCGTATTGAAAAAATCCGAGTACTTCCGAAGATATTCGAAAAAAACCGGAATTTTCAATTTTGGTTTCTATTGTTTCCTGGCTATATTTGTTAAGATAACTCAAAATGAAAAACACGTTTTCATGGCCACTTTTTCTGCTCTATAATTCAGTGTGATTAAATATTGAATCTGACGTTTCGGCTTCTGGCGACCATCATCAACTTAATTTTTTTAAATACGGACCTGATATTTTTTTAAATTTATATAAATCCTTTTATTACTCTTAAAACACTATATATCGCCACTTTGATATTTGCCGACGTTTCGTACAGAAAATTCCATCACCAGAATATTACATATTTATTTTACCATAATACGGCCCTGAACTACATTTTTAGGTAAGAAGGTAAAAAAAAGAATAAACTTATTACATATTCGTAATCTTTTTATTGCAACTCATTGATATCTAACAGCGAAAATTACTTTATTAACCGAAAATTTCATGAATATTAGACATAAGATACAAAAAGGTAGGCAACAAACCAGCTTACATAAACAATTTGTAATACTATCTTGATGCCCATATTAAACATAAACATAATTTTATCACTATTATAGGTGTTCAAAGAGATAACCTTCCGCCTCAATGCATTTTCTTGCTTTGCTGTGTATTTTTATTACAGCTCGATTAATTGTTCTCGCAGGAATGGCAGCAACTTCCCTTATCAAATGTTGTCGTAGTACTTAAAGGTCGTGAGGTGCATTTTTAAATAAACGGTTCTTAAGATATCCCCAAAGAAAATAATCTAGGGGACTAAGATCTGGGCTCCTAGCGGGCCATCTTGTAAAACCATTTATTAGGAAATATATGGTAAAGGAATTGAGCTACTTCCCTTCCATTGTGGGCAGGAGCTCCGTCTTGCTGCCACCATATTTCTTGAAATACTGCCAAAGGTTGATTATCTAGGGCATCTAAGACATCATTCCTAATCAAATTTAGAAATCGTTCGGAAGTTAAGGTCCCTTCGTAAACGAAAGGTCCAATAATTTTGTTCCTTCGCATACCAATCCATACATTAAATGAAGTTCTCCCTTGAATTCGTACCTGCTGGTTAGTTTCTGTTAATAAAGTAATTTCCGCTGTTAGAAATCAATAAGTTGCAATAAAACATTATGAATATGTAATAAGTTTATTCTTTTTTTACCTTTTTACCTAAAAATGTAGTTCAGGGCCGTTTTATGGTAAAATAAATATGCAATATTCTGATGATGGAATTATCTGTACGAAACGTCAGCAAATATCAAAGTGGCGATATATAGTGTTTTAAGAGTAATAAAAGGATTTAATTAAATTAAAAAAATATCAGGTCCGTATTTAAAAAAATTAAGTTGATGATGGTCGCCAGAAGCCGAAACGTCAGATTCAAAATTTAATCACACTGAATTATAGAGCAGAAAAAGTGGCCATGAAAACGTGTTTTCCATTTTAAGTTATCTTAACAAATATAGCCAGGAAACAATAGAAACCAAAATTGAAAATTCCTGTTTTTTTCGAATATCTTCGGAAGAACTCGGAATTTTTTAAAACGCAAAACGGCATTTTATTGAGCATCAAATTGCGCAACTTTGCCTTCATTTAACCGATCCCTCATCTCTTACGGTTTCCGAAATCCCAATGATGAGCGTCGAATTCGAGCCACCCTGTACAGGTTGTTTTTTGAGTCATCTTTTTAAGTTAAAAAATAAAAAAGTTATAGGCATTTAAAATGTGGACAAGTTAGATTGGACGCACTGTACAAACGTTAAACATACATACATTGCAAGCTAAACACCAGCTTGAGAATTTTTTTTAAGTAATAACATTGATTTACATAGACTTAGAGTAAAAATAATATGCAAAGAAAGAAAACGTTAAAATATCCCTACCTAAAAATAAGTTCGAGGCGTTGGAACAACCCTTTATTCATTTACCAAACATGACAAGCGTTTTCCACTTCCATCTCTCAAAGTTATCAAATCATCTTGGTAATTACTTCACTTGCGGCACTTGGGAATGTCCAACGCTAGACGAAGTGCTCATATTCCACAATCTTAAACAAAGTGTGTTCTGGCTATCCAAAGTTTGATATGATTAACGAGAAAGCGTTAATTATGGTTGACCCTTGTCCTTAGGGCCGAAAGAGTTTAGAACGAAACAGTGACGTAACAAATTTTATACGGTGACCGACAAAATGTTCGCGACATATGCAAAAAATAATATTTAGGGGAAATTCCAATTTTTTTCTGGCGATCGCCTCTGCATGTTCGATTGATCAGACAAATAATAAAAAAGTTGGGCACTTAATATTTCCATCATAATATTTACCTACTCTGGATGAGCTACGTCCAACGGTTTATTTATTTGTTTGATTAGTACCCCAGACTGATAAGAAGATTAGTGCGATCTGGTAGCTAGGATTTACCGAATTATATTTATAGCTTTTAGTACAATAAATCCGTTTAACATAAAACAATACATATTTTTATAGCGTCCTTAGGGCCGAATGAGTTTAGAACGAAACAGTGACGTAACAAATTTTATACGGTGACCGGCAAAATGTTCGCGACATATGCCAAAAATAATATTTAGGGGAAATTCCAATTTTTTTCTGGCGATCGCCTCTGCATGTTCGATTGATCAGACAAATAATAAAATAGTTGGGCACTTAATATTTCCATCATAATATTTACCTACTCTGGATGAGCTACGTCCAACGGTTTAATTATTTGTTTGATCAGTACCCCAGACTGATAAGAAGATTAGTGCGATCTGGTAGCTAGGATTTACCGAATTATATTTATAGCTTTTAGTACAATAAATCCGTTTAACATAAAACAATACATATTTTTTATAGTGTCCTTAGGGCCGAATGAGTTTAGAACGAAACAGTGACGTAACAAATTTTATACGGTGACCGGCAAAATGTTCGCGACATATACAAAAAATAATATTTAGGGGAAATACCAATTTTTTTTCTGGCGATCGTCTCTGCATGTTCGATTGATTAGACAAAAAATAAAATCGTTGGGCACTTGACTTTTCTATCATAATATTTATCTACTCTGGACAAGCTACGTCCAACGGTTTAATTATTTGTTTGATCAGTACCCCAGACTGATAAGAAGATTAGTGCGATCTGGTAGCTAGGACTTATCGAATTATATTTATAGCTTTTAGTACAATAAATCCGTTTAACATAAAACAATACATATTTTTTTATAGTGTCCTTAGGGCCGAAAGAGTTTAGAACGAAACAGTGACGTAACAAATTTTATACGGTGACCGACAAAATGTTCGCGACATATGCAAAAAACAATATTTAGGGGAAATTCCAATTTTTTTTTCTGGCGATCGCCTCCATGTCCGATTGAATTTCAAAAATCGATCCGATACTTTTTTTAATTTTTAACACCCCGTAGTTCAAAAACTAAGACATTTAGGATATATGTTTATATGAAGTTTTTTTCTTATTTTTGTTGTAGAATCGTTTGGTTAAGTTTGTCGGTTGGGTTACTGGACACCCTGTATGTATGTAGGTAATTTGATTGAAATTGATGAAAACTTTGATGTTTATTGGTGCCTAAACGGTGAGGTTTATCGACTTTAATAAAGAGTACCCTATTTATAGGTTTTTAATTGTCTATAAAATGGCGCCCCCAGCTTTGCGGTATCTGTCACAATAAAAAGATATGATGTAAATAAATTTTAAGTTTTTGGTAAAGTGCCCTCTGGCGGTATTTAAAAAATGTACTTTTTTCTTAAAATTTTAGAATCTGCAAAGGTCGATTTGTGTGCCAAATATCAACTGGATTGGTTAAAAAATAAATGCCAGATGGCGAAAAAAACAAAATAAAAATTGAATTTTGACGGCTTGTAACTCGAAAATTAATGACATTTTGAAAAAAATTATATGAAGCTCTACCCTTATTTTGTCATGTAGAATCACCACCTTAAGTTTCGTGATCGATTCACCCTGTATATTATATAACCACCAAAAAGATCTTTTTAAAAGCTTTAAAAAATCCTACATTTAGTATGTCTATCTCAATTAGTTTCGGAAATATGACCATTCAAATCTAAAGAATAATTTTTAATTATTCTTAGAAGCGTAATAAAGTTACATCTCCGTAACTTTCTTTATTTTTTACCGTATAAAATAAATGATAACACTGTTTTGTTGGGTAGATTCTGTACAATCCTTATCTTTCATCAGAATGCTTTTATCTTTAAAAATATACAGTGTAGGACAAAAAATATAATTTTTTTAAATGGAAAACCTTAAAAATTATAAAAACACTTGTATCTGTTCTTACATTTAGAAGTAGCAAAAAGTAGCAAGGCAGTACAAAACCCGATAAAATGGTAAAAAAATCTTTGACAAAAGTAGCAAGACTTCGCGAGACTTTGCATCAAAAACACAACAATAGCTCTTATTATTTAAATTATTTTACCTACTTTTTTAAGTAAACTAGGCTTATAATAATCTTAGGAGATTTAATGTTGTGTATTTACATATGTGTACATGGGTAAGAATAATATAAATTATTGCAAATTTTCGACCAAGCTAAAAAACTTTTCATTTAATACCCAATTATTTTTAGTTGTATAATTTATATTTATTCTTAAAATAACTTTTCAAGTTTCTAATTAACCTAATAGAAGTTGTGAAATCCTTTTATAATTATGTGTACATGTAGTTTGGAGTATCTACTTTCAAATATACAGCATGAGCTTATTAAATTTTAAAGTTGCTTTTTTGCCAAAATAATGGATTTCTATCCCATAGTGCGTTGGCCAAAAATAAACTAAGGGGTTAAATTTGCTTAGGGGTGTATGAAAAGTAATTCTTGTTTTAGGAAAAAGTGGTTTATTAATTTTTTTCTTAAAAATTATTTACTTTAAAACTAGGTCGAAAGTCACTGCAAAAATTAAAAAGAGAAAAAGTGAGTTTCAGAAAATGTTTCTAAATTCATAGTGCCGCAACGGTGTGATAAATTTCATTTAAACATTTAGAGGTAACACAGATATCTAAAGAAATTATATTTTCTTAACTTAACCACCATGTATCGTAAAACCAAAGGCACTTATTGCAGAGGTTTATTTATAATTACTGAATCGTTTAGTTCAGAACAAAGCCAAAAGACATTTTTGGCGAAAATGAGATTTACAGCGATTTTCAACTGTATTCTGTAAACTCACGTTTTTATTTAAAAATTTGTCATTTATCATGCGCCTGTGTGTGTTTATTTGCAGAAAAATGTGTTTAGTGCAGAGACCAGTCAAGCGACGATTCATAATGTGTTTCTGAAATAAATTTTATGGTCGTTTTTTCGTACTCCTGTATGCTTACTTCACCAAACACGTCTTGTTGTAATGAGCATGCCAAAATAGCCCTTTAAGTTAGTAAAACAGACCATTTTACTGACTAGAGATACAGGGTGATAAAAATATTTTTTTTACCACGTTGTATCTTAAAATTTAAGACATTTATAACGTTTTTTTTTAATTTTCCTTTTAAAAGGCCTAAGTATTTACACTCTTAGAGATAAGAATCTAATTGAAAAGCACCCTGTATAGCTTAGACCTGGTCATACAAAAAATGTTTTTCTTTTTTAATTCAGATATTTTAAAAACGGTTGCTTAAAGCAACTTTCACCAAAAATTACATACAAAATGGCACAAAAACATTATTTTGTTTGTAATTTGGGCAGGATACCGCAGGTGGCGCCATCTAGAGCTTACCATAAAATGAATAGCAAATTCTGATCTGATTTCTCACCTCCCAAAATCCTTTTTAGCTAAATATTTTGACAATACACAAACCCTTTTTAGCCAAATATTTTGACAATACACCGATTACTAACACAATTATTTATAAAAAAAAACTAAAACCAGAACACATTTTTAACACCCTGTATCTCGGACATCATTCACTTTTGGACTAAGGTAAGTTGGGGTAGATCGTCATAATTTAGTGTTAGGAATTTGTGGTAACATTTTTTACCGCACCTCAGAGATAATTTATTTTATTGCAGAAACAAGTCAAGTGCAAAAAATATTATAAAAAAAAACAGAATATAAGTTTTGCAGTGTTAATACAAATAACGTCTATTTGGAAAAGTTATTTGTTACTATTTTATTTTATTTTTTTAAGCCAAAACCTTTATTAATTTTAAAGATGGAAAGTTTTTTGTCGTTAACCGAAAATTTAATAAAGTGCACACTTAACAGGTTTCGGAAATAAACGATTTTATTATCTTTTAACCATCAGCTGAGGATTCGCATGTTTAAGTAAATTATATATGTTGGGATGGTTTAGTGTTTCTTCAGACGGCATTCTGTGAACCTCATTTTTTGAGCATTCTGAATTCGAATTTGTGACAAAGTCAAATCGATTTTCCTAGAATCTAGAAGTGTTATTTGTTTATTTTGTTTTTACTTGTAAATATTTTTCTTGTTGATTTGTAAATAGCGTCTTAATAGTTTAGTGTTACAAAAAGTAACAAACGATAAACTAAGCGCTGCAATTTTTATGCCATTCAGGCACAATTTCAGTAAATAAACGAAAGACAGCTTCAGAAAAGGAGGTGTACAAGAAAGTGGGGATTCTTCATTGGTTACTTTTTTAACAATAACGTGCAATTTGTAAACTTAGGACGGTAAACTTTGTAACTAAACATAAAAACCACCTTTTTC